>JAQIXW010000606.1:0-27178 GCA_034700685.1 Willowsia buskii
TAACAAGGCCTTCCGCTTTTTGATTCGGTTTCTTTAGGCTTATAACATCCTTTCTGCAACTCAAGTGAAAGAGGCAATTTTTAATGATATTTTCCTTGAATTCATCCTCTTTTCGTATTCATTGTACAAGTCAAAAAATTGTAGGCTAGGAGTGGGTGCACCACGAGAGAAGAAATGAATGCGTGATTTTTTCTTCATATTTTGTCAGAAACATCTTACGTGAAAGTAAGTAGTAATAAATTACACACGACTTCATCCATAAATAAATTTTCCGATTCGTGACAAATGGGAAATAATAGATCAGAAAGACATTCATAGGTATAATATGGAACAAAGTCTGGTATTTTCAGAGTAGGGCGAGAAAGCAATAATGTGCAGCCCTCCTTCTCCTTCTTCGCCGAGAAATAGAACATACTTCTTACTATATAGCTTTTCGAGTTTCCAGTCAACTATTCGTTTGTATAATTTTGTAGCGTAAAGTAAAATACAAGGATACGCATGCAGTACTACTGTGGTACTGGTACATCTGTAGCAAGAATTGCTCTTGGCCGGAAGCCATCATCATTTTGCAATCAGGCAACCATTATTTTTGAACGCGAAGCGACATGCCGGTAGATATGTACATATGCACGCAAAATACCCATAAGTTTGTATCATCGACATTAGTATATGCTGTATGTATATATTATATTACATATTTTGTATGACCCTACCTGCTCGCGTCTTGTAGGTTTGCACTCACACAAATTCGTAAGATGGAGGAGCAAAAGGTGAATGTCAAATTCAATGAATCGGTGAGCACGAATGCTAATATTTGCATCTACATGTTCTACCTAGCTACTATGTCGCTCTTGTAAAATAGTAGCATATACATACCAGAAACTAGCAACTCTGCTCAACTTGAGTAATATTTCGGAACGGAAATTTCTCCGTGAATGAGCCACTATCACCATTTTTGTTATAGATTTGTCCAACCGTGCTTACACAAAAGGCTTGATTTCAATTCTACATTTTACTACGTTGTAGGAGGAGAAACACTTCCATTGTAAAGGCTTATAGTAGTTGGGATCAGATCAAAACTTGTGCGACTCTTAGTGAAATCCTTTGAATTCAAAATGAATAGTGCCGTATTACATTTGAAGAGGAAATGAATCTATGTAAGCCATTGTTATTATATTTGCTCATCCAATATTTTATAACAATTTTGTATAATGGTCATATTGCTTACAACTACATACTCACTATAGGGGGTGCTTATATGAATTCATAATATATCATAACCACACCTTCATCATGTCCGTTTTCACCGGAATCTCTCTGGATAATTGCTACCGGTCACAATCGTTTGCAATGCAAAGTTGTTTTTTCTTTCATATTAAAAAGCAACATTCAATTTTTAAAAATTAACGGCTCACGTGCCAAAATGTTGAAAACTCATGCTACTTCTTACTCTTGTCTCTTCAGAAAGGTATATGCGATTTGCTGTCGCATTAGTGTATTTTTCTCATGGAGTTATTGCTTTTATGAAGATGAGTTGACGTATTATGTAACTCATTCTTCCATTCCTCGCAAACATATGCCAAGTCATTTTTGGAAGTGCTTATCAGTCTATAGTCTATTCTTGTGATAACGGAACTTTACCATGCAGAAAGAAGCTAGTATGACTGTCAGTATAAGTGCGTTCGTTTTGTAGTAGTATTACATGCATATCTTATCTCATTCTTATACACTCTATGGTACATAAGTTACAGAGTTAGAATTTTCGTTCATACATACATTGCTACATTACATGATATGTTCTTGTAAATAAAATATATGTAGACTCTGTTGACTGTCAAAAGCCACATCTGGCGATGAGCTTATTTTGCAGTTTCTTTGACTTCCTTTTTTATGTTCCACAACGAAACCAAAGAAAAAGTTTATTTTTTTCTACTTGACACGACGAACGATCGCGGATAAGAAGCACGGGAATGAAAGAAAGAAAACATTAGATGTATAAAAAGCAGGGAGGACGCAGAAGCTCAATGCACACATGTTCCTACGCTGTATGCTTCCAAATTACATTTAATTTCATTGAATGTTTGTATGTTTAAGAGTGTATCCAAAAAGTTCCATCAGCATTCCAATCAGAACATTAAGCTCCAAACTGAACTTGTACAACTGACTAACTCTGTCAATCTCTTTGATACTTCTGCCTGCGATGCATTCTACGACACAGTGGGTGATCATGATGATCTCCTTATTTGCCGTAAAGAATACTGATGCTGTGTGGATATGTATGCACGAATCAGGAAAAAGTGAAAAGACCAAGAAAAATTTATAAATTTCCATTTCTGAAAGCCTTAAAGTGAGATGGAGCGAAAACCGAAGAATGTATACGGTTTTCCAAGAATTCCTCCACAAACCTATAGGCATGCAACTACTCCACTAAATACCACACTGTAGGCTTATTACAAAGTAAGTCGTTCGTAGATGCACGTGAGTAAGCTAGTTGTGTTTAAAACATTGCATATCAAAGGTATTCTCACTATTACAAGTTTATTGTCTTGTGTCTTTAACAATAAGTGAAGTAATATTCGAATAAGAAGTAGCGGTTTCTTTGTGTAGCTGGATGTTGAGAAACACGAAATTCGCTGTTATTATTACATTCTCGTGAAGGAACGACGCTCTGACACTGAGAAAGTCTACATACGTACTTCCACTTCGTCATAGAAGGCATATCGTGTGCACAATGTGCATACTAAATGTCTAATTTAACAAAAAATTTGGGAATGAGATGTCTCGTTTTCTGAGTTGTAGCAAATAGTTATTCTTCTACATTTTTCTTAATTTTCTTCCATGTATTTCAGGGGTTCCTCATAAACTAATGTTTAGTAATCGTGACGAGATGAGCGTAAAAGTTTCAATTTACTTTGCAAACATTTTTCTAATAAGAAAAAATGCTGGGAAGGATGAATTAAGTTAAGACATTCAGTTATTTATGCTCTGCAAATTTTACCATCTCGTTCTCTTCTCTGGATTAATCGAAAAATGTTCTTCAAAACAGTTAAGCTCTTGTAATTCATCTTGTATGCTTGCCAATGTTACCTGTATTCTTGATTTTTGGCTGTGGCGAACACGTACTATGCGTCGAATAAATGGTATGGCAAGCCGCAACATGTTAACGTGAAAGTTACATTGACATGATGAATCCGCTTTCAAGGAGGAGGAAACCTTACCTCTACTATTCGAGACAGAGATAAATGTTTTAGCCAGCCTTTTTCTTCATGCGCATCTTAAAACATATGAGAATTTTTACTATTACCCTTTGTCTGTTTAAATTGTATACTTCAATTTTTGTAATGGATGCATAAATATGAATGTTTCATGCAAATATAAAATTTGCCCTTATTCATTTCCCCAGTTTTGTTAAATAAATATTGACAAAAAATTGGATGAAGAAATGTGCATTGCTTGATTTTTGTGGACGACAGTCTCACCTTCACCTTAATTAACGAAATGATTCAGTGAATTTCTTTATGGAAAATAATCTCTTCTGTGTGAATTAACACTATCCATAACCAAATACCCCGATATTTGTTTTGTTACTTACCAAAGCTTTAGCTCTTGAAATTGACATAAAGCATATTATAGACTATATAACACAACAATTCACAACAAAGACTGAAAGTATGAAAAAATGGTGCAACTAGACTGATTGAACTGAATAATTAATTAGTTTCATATCATTTGCATTGTTTATATTGCATCAAAATAAGTTTTAGAGTACACTTTCCATCTCATGTAGAGAAAAAGCCGAGTACTATTAATGACCCTTTACAAGATGGAACTCAGACATTACAAGATTTAATGTAAAATGAAATTTGACAGTTTTATCCAGCACAACAGAGAGCAAAATGTCTTTAAAAGTATCAGAGCTTCTTTCAAGTATGCATTTAATTTTTCCTAACCATGATGCATCGCAAATTACGCCACCAGTCACTTAGATTTTTTTTAAATTTTCATGCATTACTATGTTATGCATTGCAAGGTGGTATGTGCAAGTGCAGAGCCAGAGCTTTCCCTTGCAATAATAGGGATTGTGAAGTCCATAAATCTCAACTACATTACATTGGAAGCGGGTTTATTAACTTTTGAAGATATTTTTGGCTGTGGTAATGATCCTGACTATGAATCGGGGTACATCTTAAGTTACATAAACTAGAACTACAAGCATTATAGTATCATCTACTCCACGGTAGACTGATAATGATGATGGTGTAATTTTCAACTGATCTTTCTCTAGATTGCTTCATACATTTAAAAGCATTTCCATTCCAACTGACTGAACCTGTCTTATATGATGCCAAATTCTGATACGATAAAGCTAACTTTGACGCTTCTTGTAACCACGTTCATTTGGTTTGCATTGCATTATGTTTTCACGACTCCCTTGTAAAGTTTGACGATAATGCGTTTTTAAAATAATTTAATGAATGTACGAAATGAACGAACGATTTTAAGGTATCTTGCATTTCCAAACGACACAACATGAAAAAAGGTTCAAAACAATTTGCTACTCTGTTGACTGGTTGGTGTCACTGACTGCATAATATATTACATTGTGTGCTATGCTACACTGATTATTTTGCGACTGCTCAAACACCGCTTTTAAAAGACACGGATGTACTTTCATTGCCAACCTTGGTTTACCGAAACAACTGCCAGCCACTTGTCTCTTTTAAAAGCTAATATCTACCTAGTTGTGGCGACAGAACTGTTGGTTAATAGTGGGGATAGCTCTAGTAGACGGACTCACTTGAATAAAATTGAACTTGTTCTTATTTTTAAATCTCATTTTTAGAGTTTTAGATCAAGCAAAGCATGGGTGTAATGAGGTTTTCTTGTGTTTGTGACTCCCATAATAAAAAAAGGAAACAAGTCATCGTTTACTTACTAGATGTAAAACATTTAAGTTTGGGTGAAGTGTGCTTGGAAAACACTGATTTTATTCAAATATTGTCTTCTAGTCATCATATCGTTGGGCTTCCATCTTATACTCTGGTTTCCTCAACATACATTGCATACATTGCATACATTTCCAACACCAACGCTATTTCCTCCTCTTTCCTTTCTATTTCTACTCTCTTGGTCGCCTCTCTGTGCTAATTTCAGCCACTATAAACAGTCTTGTGTCTAGCGCTGACTTCTTTATGAGGGCTTAAGTTGCGCCGTTGTTTTTTTCGAATTGAAAATAAAGATGCAATAAGAGCCACATTATATTTTTTATGATAACATTGCAACGCACACATATGTCGTTGTGCAAGAGCATAGGTAATCATCTAGGGAGCCGGTGATGTTTAGCACAGACTTTTAGTCTCTTCCCACTTTTTTCAGCTCACTCAATGTACAATAGTAGTGCAGTTTTAACGAAAGGTTATAATTCCTCCCAGAGTCATCAGTTTTTACTAATGACAAATGTGATAAACTTATACGAGTCCTACATCTTTCACTTTTGAAATCCAATACCATGTGGTAATCAAATATAATATAGTTGATAGTAGTAGTGGCTGCGAAACCATAAATTTATTGGCATTTTAAAAACTCGTTGGAGATATAATGTTTTGACCAGAATTTTGATTCCTCTCAATAACGAAATACACTTCTTTAGCCATTGCATGGGTACAAAAACAAGTTGATATATTGGAATAAAAACATGTACTCATGCATAATCTTTGTGGCATGATGTTGTGTAGTGGTTCAAGGAGTGACTAATTCATCAGCAATGGGGAAATCTGGCACTGATGGTGACCAAGCACCTTCGACGTCAACGTCGGGGTCAAAAACTAACCTTACAACTTCCGCTGATTCTCCTGTGTCCATCGTGAGTGCAAACAGAGGCACGTCGTCGTTATTTGAAGAAAGTTCAAAAACAAATAAAACCTGTCAATCACCATCATTATCCACTCGTGCCACAACATTGTCGGCTTCCACTTCATGCGCTGCTCCTACAAACATGAACATCGGATGTGGCAGTAGTAGTGCTACATCCACATCAGCAAACTCTTTATTGCCAGCATCGCTCGGAGGCAGCAACGACTTCAATAGTTTATCATCATTCCCATCATCATTGACGGATGGTAGCCAAAATAAACTGGCAAAATCCAACAACAAAACTTCTGCTTCAGGAGGCACAGCTCTTTTCACAGGATTAGGTGCGAAAATTCCTGTTATCAGTCCATCTGCCACGGCTGCCTTAGAAAAGCATTTGAAGAGTTTGAGTGATGAAAGGAACAACAGCAGTGGTGTTAGTGGATGTGGTGGGGTTCCAGTATCATCAGCATCTCATTCCACAGTTGGTGCAGTTACTTTTACTACTGACGATGTAGATAACGATAACGTAATCGCCAATAATAATAACAACACAGGCAATAAACGCAACAGCAGGAATATGGACGGCATCAACTTTCTATCTTGTCCGTCTTCCGCAGCCCTTCCTCCAATTCCGCCAACCGCACCTGGAAGCAGTCATCATTACGGTGGCACCAGTTCTGGTAGTTCAAATTCCAAAGATTTATTCGCTTCTGCAAACCAGCCAGTGAAGCCAGCAAGAGTCTCTTTACCTACTAAATCCTCCAAACAAGGAAGACTCAAATCCCCTTCCAGACGCAAGTCAAATGTCAGTTCGCCTCCACCAACTGTTGACGATATGTTGTTAGGTAGTGGTGGTGGAAGTTCCTCATGCTCACATACCGGTGGCGGGGGCTATAATTCTAGTGGAAAATCTGGGAAAAAGAAGTTAACTGCAAAACGATACGCATCATCACTCCCAGACAGGGAACGATGCTCTGCCACCTCTCCTGTTGCGTTTGACCTGAACTCATACCTATGCCACACACAAGGACCAATAGATTTTTCCAGTCTGTTAAGCAGAGTTCATCAACAGCAACAATACTTGCACCAGCAGCAGCAACAACTTTCACATCATCCCTCTTCTCACATGATACATCATCCTCAACCAACGATACCATTCATGGGTCACCCAAAACCTACCAAACATTGTAAAAATAAGCACATGTGGGCTCGAGCCTCATTAGAAAGAGATATCATAACTGGAAATGGACCTGTGTCTTCTCCAACCCCCATGTCTGGTGGTAATGCATGCAATAATTTAAGTGGCGGTGGTAGCAATAGTGCTATGGGCAGTAGTGGTCATTCGTTTACCGATAAGCCAGTGTGTGGTTCCAAACTAAACAGTGGTATTGGCATGCCACCTCCTAATCCTTCAAATAGGCATTCATCCTATCATCCAAATTACAGCTTAGGTTCAGGTGCTACAATTGTGGGAGACTCTGCAGCTGCTGCTGCCGCGGCAGCTGCAGCGGCTTATAATGCGCATTTGCTCTTTAGTCGGCCAACTAGTCCATTGTTTTTAGCGGATTCTGCTAGTTGTTGCAGTGATTATGGCGCTTATTGCCCGGGTTGTAGTGCAAAAACGTTTCCACGTGTTGCTAGAACCGGGGCTCATCACGGCTTGTGCTTTTGTTGCCATCAGAATAACACTAATTCCACCTCACAGCAATCCACCAGTCGAGCACAATCATCGACCCCTGGCGGTTGTGCTGATGGCAGCGTTGTTGGGGGTGGAGGAGGGGTAATAAAAATATAGTTTTAAAAGGATTTTTTTTCAAACCGCTCTTATTCCAGATTCTCTTTTCTTAAACCGTACAAAAACATTACCCTTGAGAGATAAAAAAAAGTTTCACACAAAAGAACATGTCACAAAAGTCTACTCGGCGCGACTTGATTTTTTTTCTTATGACTTTAAGATCACTTTACTTACTCTTCGTTAATGTATTTTATGAAGTTTTTATGGGATTGCTGAATGATGACGTATTCCATGAAATCTAATGTTTGCCTTTTATCTGGTTAACGCAGGGCTCCCTACTTGGCCTTGACTATGAGGATCGCTTGCTACGTCTGGAGTCTGATAAGGATACACTTCATCTCCAAGTGTCAGTCCTTTCTGACCAGATTGAGGCACAAACGGCGAAAATACATGATCTGGAAAAAATGCTGGATGACAAGAGAAATGTATTGGAATCTACTGAAGACCAGCTGCAGCGGGTAAGAAAGATCATAAATCATTTATTCTTCTTTTTTTTTCGAAAAAAAAACTTCCCCCTTTCTTTATTTACGTAGTAGCTCTTTTGCTTGGAAATGCTTTGCTCTCTCCTTTTTTCTGTATTTGCTTTTTCATAAAAAAATATCTCACTTCATTACTGCTTGTCACATGGAACCGCTGCTGCTATTTGTACTCCTTCTTTTTTGAATGGCAATACATACATACGCTATATAGCTAGACACACAATTTAAAGCTATCTCTCTCTCTTGGGTTGTTGGGTGTTCTCTGGTCGAATGGTCCAAATCTACAGATATTTGCGGAATCTTTTGATACCTTCAAACAGGAACTCCTCTTGAGATCCTCGTTAGAAACACAGAAGCTGGAGTTGATGACAGAAATATCAAGTTTGAGACTGAAACATGCCTCTCTGGAACGTGAGAATATCGAGCTTAAAGACCGTGTCGTGGGCAAGTCGACTGGTGATTTGAGCTATATTGACTCTTCTTCAAACGCTGGATTGGGAGGTGGTGGAAGCAGTCGAGTATGGGAGAAACCTCCTATAGGGCCCGAAAGAGCAGCATCCCCAGCCCATAGCATTTCTGTTGACCCTAGCGTCGCTGCTCGCTCAAGGTTGGGAAGTGCTGCCAGTGAGCATCACCACGCTCCACCGCAGAGAACGAGGGTGAGTGCTTTTTCCATTTCCCACACAAAAGACAAACAAGCTCGCTTTTCAGTCCTAATATTAATGATGTGGTGGCACAGAAAATATCATGTATTTATTGAACATTCGAACGTATTCCAAGATAAACAAAGTAGGTAACGATGATGAAATTGCACTGTTGGCAGATTTTTCTTGGAAAACGATGGATGTTTTTGTGTTGAGAGGAGATCGTGACTTTTGTTCGAGCTATAACATGTCCTTCTATTTAAACGAAGCATTGATCATTATTTGGAAGCTTTCACTTATTTATAGTATACCTGCATGCCTCTGGTTTACGAGTTTTTACGAGTGAATGATCTCTCAGATGAGGATATCAGGAATAAAATTGGGGTCCATGAAACTATGAAAAGAGCTATTGTTTAAACTATAGAGAGTTGAATAGAATCTTTAGAAAAGTTAGGGAATGCGGAGAAAGAATTGTCTCATTATTTTGACTGTTTGATTACAACATTTTTGCAAGATAGTGTATGCGTATACAATAATGATTATATGGACGATAGCCTGGCACTGCAGTGATGTTAAGATAACAATGTTAATTTGGTATGTTATAGACACCACCAGCGAATGCCTACCGACGTGTGGATCAATCTGCCTTTGGCACCATCCCAAGAAGGTCACCGCACTCTTCCCAGCTGTCTGCCAACAACAGTACAGCATTCAATGGGAATTTATTGGGTGGTCAGCTAGGAGGTGGGGGATCAGCAATGGATACGCATGGGAAGTCGCATGGTAATAAGGCCAACTCCTTATCAAGTGGCAACATCCATGCCATCACACATTTCAACAATGGTATATATGATTGCTTTCACCACATTCTCATTATGACTATGACCTACAATTTCATTGGTCGACATTTAAAAAACCTTTACTAGAATCGTAAATAATACATAAATACATATAGAAGAGCGTAGTATAATTTATTATTTCTCCATGTTGTCCTATTGTTTATTATTATAATATCGCTTTCACTTTTATTCTTTTCTCTTCCTCTCTTGTTAATAACAACTTCCCCTCACTGTAGGGCTACTTCACTTGAGGCAACAGCAACAGAACATTTCCTCTACACTTCATCAGCAGCAACAGCTACTCATACGACAGCAACAACAATTGCTGCTTGCACAAAACCAGATGCAAACATTTTCTCCTTGTGTAGTGCCCGGAGAGTTTGACGATGATGATGACGATAATGTGTACTCTGATGAACATAATAACCTGAAGCATGAATCTACTGGTGGTGGTGGTGGTGGGAGTGATAGTATAATGGCTAACAATAATGAAGAGTCAAACAATGACTCCACTATTGCTTTCAATCCCTCACCATCTCCTCCTCCCCATCCCATTTCTCAACCTGTTGTCTCACATCGAGTAGACTCACCTCCCCCTTCTTGCAACCCTTATGATGCCTCCTCCTCCCCGTCTACCTCTAAAAACCGTAGTAGTACATCCGGGGCTTGGGCATATAGAAAAGCACGTCGTGTTGTTGCTCCTCTTACTCTTCCTTCTGGAATTGGTGGTGCTGCTGGTGGTATCGTCTCTTCTATCTCTCGAGTCTTTAATCCCCGTTCCAGCTGTCGTAGCACGTCTACACCAAATCTAGGTTTGGTTTTTTGTCTGTATTTCTCTCTCTTTCAAGATATTCGTTTCTCGCATTTCCTGGCATTTCATGCATGATGATGATGCTATCTATTTTATAAAAACTGGCTTGATGATCATGATAAAAATGATGATGATGCTTCTCTGTTCTTTTATACTTGTGCATTTAAACTACTTTTACAATAACTACTGCTACTACACAATGCATGCATCCTCTACCTTTTCTCTGTCGCATTTCATCTCTCCAGTTGATAAAAACTTTTTTCGTTAGTTTTCTTCTTGATCTTGGGAGATTATATGGGATTTTTTCGTTTTACTACATCACATTTTTGTTTTACACTTTTTCGTTTAGTAGTTTTACTAGTGTGTAGTATTTGTGTACCACTGTCTCCGGTGCCTTGCACATTTTTATAATCAGCATGTTCTCCAAAGAAGTAGAGTTGTTGAGGTTGAAGTTGAAACAAAAACGGGATCATTATGTTTATTTAACCTTTTTCTCTGCTTATATTAATGTGTTGTGTGCTCAGTAGAGACAGAAGCGGTAGAAAGCGTAAAATGAGCTTTTTCCTTTTCCTTCCGACTTTTAAAGCAAATGTAACAAATGTATGTACACACTCTCATAATGTGTCCTTGTTTGTTTGTTTGTTTTGCTGTAGAATTTAGTCAGTAGTCGGTATAGTTTTTTTGGAACTATCTAACTTGACTGAAACAACAACTGTAAAATAAATTGAATGTGAACAAAGAGTGCTATTCAAAGGACGTGCGCTGTCTAAATTTCAAAATGTATATTATAAAGGTCTACTCAACATACATAGAATAGGTGTATACATGTACTTGAAAATATTTAGAGACAAAATATTATCGGTATCACCTTTTTTATTGTGTAGAAGAGCTTTACTGCAAAAGTTTATTCAAGTAGAGTTTAATGTACACGTACACAGGGAGCCTCTTCAAGCCATTCTGCATTTTAAAGACGGAGTTGAGAGTTATGACTTTCAAAGTCATATAGTAAATTACATAAAGTTATACATACATAAACTTTAGTCCTTCCTGGAACTAAAGTTTTTCCTTTAACCTATACTGGATATAAATTTTTGAAATTGATGCCTGCATACACTTGAGAATGTATTATTATTATGAATTGGTGTTTTATCCATTTTCTTCATGCACGGTTTTATTCTGTATATAAATTCCACCACACTACTCTAATGCTCTTTCAATCAAGTCACTGATAAAGTTTGACAATATTACATGATGCTATATTGGTGCTGTTAGTGGCACATTATATCATTTTAATTCACACTAAATATATTATAAAACACTCGTGATTATTTTAGCATTACATTTGATTCATTGTATTCTGATAACAATAAGCCTTATAACAGCCATATCATACACACGTCATATTTACTCTATTAACATTCGCTCTTTTCCCTTTTATTATCCAGTTTCCATTTCTGACAACAAAGAGTCTGGAGATCAGTGGGGGAGAAAACCTGGTGGTGATGTTGAGTCCAATAATAGCAACGCTAACAAAAGCAAACAATCTCCAAGTGGTGGTAGCAATAGCAGTCATAAATCCCGTGGAATCCTCCGAATTCTGGGCAAGCTTAAGCGAAGTAACTCTGGTGGGCTTGATAATGACGTAGCACCGATGGAAAATACTACAGGAGGACCATTTGTCCGTGGAGGCGTAAGAGCTACAGCTCATCCTAGATTGGGTTGGATGAAAGATCCAAGCCCCATCATCAAAAAGTACGTTTTCCCCTTTTTTCACTCGTTCTCCCTTTTATGCTATTACTTGCATTTCAATGGGTGGCAAATGGAAATAAACTTGGTTTTTTGATGCCAGAGAGACTAAGAAAAGCACAGCATTTCACACATGCATGCATACACGTATCTCTCTGGTATTTGATCAGTCATGTGTGTGTAATACTTGTGGTGTGAACCTATGCTTAGAAAACACACTCGAACTGCTTTACAAAGACACGTGCGTATCTTCCTTCCTACTACTTTTGTCTGCTACTTTTTTGCCCTTTTCGCTTTCCCTTTCTCGGTCCCTTGCTGGTATCCGAAAATCAAATGTGATACATATGTTTCAGTTTATGCTTGAATTTGTACAAAACCATATAGGCCTGATGGACCAGTAAACTCTTGGGATTCGGAAGCTGTAATAACATGGTTGAATTACCTTGGCCTGGGTTCATACGCTGGGGAGGTGAAACGGTGGGTGAAGTCTGGGTGAGTGATTTAGCTATGTACAATGTACATCTCCACGTCTCCACATCAAAATCGCAACAACAACAGATGAAAAACAATAATGCTATACTTAATATTCTGTAATGCTTCTTCTAATTTACAGTCAACAGCTACTTGATGCAAGTAACCATGAACTGGAAAAGGAGCTTGGGATCAAGGTATAAAAAAATGTGCTTTTGATTGAAAGAAAACTTTGAGAGTAATATATATGGGAAATATTTTACACTTGTCCCATTTCAACTTTTGACGGCATGAAAATCATTATTTGTGCAGAAAATATTTGTTGAACGATAAGTATGTACATAGGTATTTTGACTTGCGCTCCCCTATTTCAAGCATGCTTCAGATGCTCTCAATCGGCCTTTTTCTATTTATCCGGTAAAAGGCTTAAGTTTCCTTTGAGAAAATAATTTTGATTTAATTTTGCGCTGATCTTGCGTCATTGCTTGTTAGAAAAGCGAAAGAAACGGACGTTTTGTGAATGTAAAAAAATATTGATTTCGAATCAAAAAATCTGAAAAGATGGAAGTACGAATACGATAATTGGTACACAACTACATAAATAATAATAATAAGTTACTTGTACATACTACTGGCCTGTTGAGAAACCATTAGGACAGTATGATGTATGTAATCACTATAATCACTAAAATATACATGTGTTAAAGTGAGCACAAAGGTAAACTTTTACTTTTGCAGGGAAAATTAGAGAACGAATTGTGTTTGCTTTACAAAGATAAGTTAAAAGCTAATATGTACATACGTAGGTATATGAAAATATAATAATTTGATTCTCATAGCTCCCATGTATTGCATTGTATATATTTACATTACGCTCGAGTAACACTTTTGAGTACAAAGTTTGTTTCAAAATTGTGTCTCTGATTGTTTAGAATACACTTCACCGGAAGAAATTGAGCCTGGCGTTAGGTGCATTGAGACATCCTGAGGAGGAGGACAATGCTGGAAAGCTAGACTATCATTGGGTAATTCGCTGGCTTGATGACGTCGGTTTGCCCCAGTACAAAGAGCAATTCATGGAAGCCCGAATTGATGGCAGGGTACTGGGTCACCTCACAGCAGAAGATTTAGTTTCTCTGAAAGTTACTAGCGTTTTGCATCACGCCAGCATCAAAAGAGGAATTCAACTCTTGAGAATTCACAAGTTTCATCCGGACTGTCTATGTCGACGTGGAGGGCCTAATCCAGGTTCTGTAAGCAATGGTGGAGGAACAACAGGAGGAACACTTTTGGGAAATAACAGTAACGGAAGTAATGGCACTAGTGGTGAGCACTGTTCGACAACGCTCCCCTCTGGTTCTGTGTGGGGGCCCAAGCACGTTGCAACTTGGACTAATCATCGTGTGATGGAATGGCTTAAAGCTATCGATCTTGCCGAGTATGCTCCAAATCTTAGAGGATCTGGTAAGGATTAAAGGTGTACTCTTTTGGAATCCTTTGTGCAAACAAAATCATCGTCTTCTCTCTAAATTCAACAAGAAAGAAAATACAAGCGTTTCTCGGCAAAACTGTACGACTTTCTCTTTCCTAGTACTCCATCCTCTTGTCTTTTCTGTTGAATGAAAGAGTGAATAATAAACTTGGCCTTTTATTCAATTTTCATTGAAAGACAAGAGGAGAGGATATTCTGAACAAACGAGGGAAGAAAGTTGATTATGATTATAATAATAATAAAATAATAATGGCTATATAGAGTATTGAGTTCATTTTGGTTCTTGTCGAAGAAAGAGGAATACTCAATGTGCCAAGTGGGACATTGAAAAGTATGCATATTCAACAAAAGAGGATTCTCTTGAAATGTTTTTCCCACAAAACCAGGGTAGTATTTTGTTTTACCAGTGAAATGGAATACGTTAAGATAGTTTTACAGTTGCCTTTTTGTATAAGTTAGTTAGTTTTAATGATTGCGCATTGAAAAGTCTCCAGTCTTTTGACTAGATAATCTTGACATGTTTGATTTTGTATTCATCTTTTAGGTGTTCACGGAGCTCTTATTATATTTGAGCCAAGATTCAATTCTGAGCTGATGGGAACATTGCTAGCCATTCCTGGAAACAAAACGCTTTTGCGACGTCATCTCAGTCTTCAATTTAATGAACTAGTCGGTCGACACATTGTTCAGGAGAAGAGAGTTGCAGAAACAGCGTCTGACTTTGTTCCTTTGAACCCAACCACAAAAGTGAAGGTATGTACTATACTGACACTATCCATTTTACCGTTCATAATGTACACAGTTACACCATTGTTGTCTTCATCTTCGCTTTCACCACAGTATCCCGCCTGACTTACTTGTGTTTACTTAACTAATGTATGCCAACTTCTCAACAAAAGCTTTTGTGTGCAGAAGGATTACATGTATTTGTATTATATAATCCACACACACGAAATGACACAAGGAATGAATTGCACATCCTTCTTGCAGTATACTTAAGATGACGCATGTCCTTACGTTGTTTTTACAAGTTGCAGTTACATTTCGAGCAGTATTTTAAATAATGTTTCATTCACTAACTAAAGTAAACAAAGCTGTTAGCTGGCTTTGAAGCAAGCTGTGAAGTTTTAAATGTCATTTCTTTCTTCCCATTATTATCGTTGTGTGTGTCCATTTACATAACATGCATGTATATAGGCACCCATTTAATTTGGACTGAATGAATGTGTAGGTATTCTTAGTCTGCATGTTAACATTTTAGTATGTGAAATGTGAATGATAATTTCTGTTTACTTTTCAGCTACCAAAGAAATCTCAGTTCCCATTGAGGAAAAAAAGACTGAGTACTGAAATGGCAGAGGATCTGCTTTGTCCTCAGGATCTCAACACATATCCATTTAATGCAGACTCTTCAAGTCAGGTAAGAAGAAGTAATTCCCTCTAGCTTTCTCCTGAAAATTAATAATAATAGAGTAGGAGTTAGCTGTGTCGTTTGGCATTAAAGAAAGTATGCTTTAAGCACAGATCCGTACTTGCATAGCAAGGATACGTACGATATATACTTGCACGTAGTTTGAATTTTAGTTCTGCCAATTAATTTTCTAGAAAGTTAAGTAAGTAACTTCTCAAATACCAGTTCACACAAGCAACCAAAATGAGAAATGTTTACTTTTTTCCAGATAACAACATCAGGAACGACAGTTGCAGTGGTCGTAGGCAGCAACGAGATGTCTGTTGATGGAACAAAGGCAGAGGAGAAAGTCAGCGACATTTGATGAAATCCTTTTTCATCTAATTAATTAAAGTTGCTACTGCTCAAGCCAACACACTACGCCCACTTTCATCATCAGGTTTTGGTTGCGAAACCGTCAATTCTACGCGAACTGCTTGAAACATACAGAGTCACGATGACTATGCGTAGTACGTGTGTGCCAATAATACATGTTCTAGTAGTTGTAGTGTAATGTATACATAATACGTTGTTTGTACTTTTGATAATATATAAAAATTCTTTTCATTCATACAAAAAAATGTATTTTGACAAATAATTTGAGTGAAAACGGAAGGTGAAAGGTATCCTGCATGTTATTATTGGTTAGAAAGGATATCGCTGTCTCCAAAGTATAGCTGTTCTTCTAAAATGCTTTGTAGCAAAATGCTTGTCGCTTGTGTGTACGCACTAGAAGCAGGAAAAAATAAGAACCCTTCAGTGATGAAAAGCGGAGGAATATATATATCCAGTCGAGTGGACTTCAGAGAACATGCACAAGAGATTTCATTTGAGAATTTCTGTGGACGGATTTACCAGTTCATTTTAATCCTCTTAAACCATCAGACGTAAAATTTAAAGCAGCTTTTTAGCGTTTTCTCCGTAAAGCATTTTGACGAAGGTGAAGTATTCCAACAACGGTAAGGGTAAAAAGTAAAACCTGACTTTTATGAACTGTGAAATTACAAATTATAGGTACGTAGACGTACATATCTGCCTTGATATAAAATACATAAATTGTAGATACCATACACACTTGACTCTGAAGTACGCTTAATTTGTGGGGGCTTATTGTTGTGGAAAAGTACGAGGCAGCACGCACACTCCACTTGTTTTACGAGAATGAACTTACCTTTTTAATTGCACTAGTTTCCGCATCTGTTTTTAATACTTGAGTTTTATCTTTCATGTCATATGCCAGTCTACCTCATTCTAATGACATGTGTGATTGGCTTAACAATTTAGTGAACAGTCAGCAGCAATAATCACAATTACTTCAGCAGAGCTAAAACTGTATAAGTAGAACAAGAGATGACTGTCACTTTGAGATTTTTGTTGGGTATAGTAAAGCATAATTTTGATATCGAACCTGTATCTGACGCTTGTGAAACTTTGTTCTTCTGTTTGTATACTAGTAACACAAAAGCAAGTCATTTTGCCAGGACACTGTTTTATAGTCGTGCTATATGTGTGTCATACAAATATTTTAGATGTACATAACAATATTATGAGCTCAGTAGCAGCAAACAAAGCAGCAATACTTATAATTACATTAATGCAATATTCGAAGATATACTGGTGAAAATAGATGTGCCTTCATTTGTTTTAATTTTACAAAGTCGACAAGGGTTTGTTCCTTCAATAGAATAGCAGTTAGCTGTTACCACTACTTCAAAAACTATATGCATGCATAGGTAGAAGATATACATGAAAGAGAGTTGAGTTTTTGTCGCCTGTTGACAAACAAGAGCTTATTATAACCTCGTATGTACAAACTCCAAAAATAAACAAGCTAACTCAAAATTTTAATACGCAAAATGTCTACTCGACTCGACAAAACAAATTTTATCAAATAAAAATAAGTTAATACACCTACCACTTATATTATGTTAGAAAATATCAAACTTGGGTAGTAAACAACCTTTCAAATACATATTAAAAACAATTAAACCCACTTGGGTGACCTCGAGCTATTTTAACTTCTAAAAGGAGATATAGCGTAAAGCGTAATACCAACTAGTCCCTATTATATTTTGATCTGTTTCTATTTTAGCCCTGCCAAACTTGCATTTTCACCCTGCCTTTGTTCTCATTACGCTCCCTTCTCTGTCTCATTGCTTATTACTTGGCTCGAATTGGGGAAATGCGAGACAAAGGGAAACACTGAAACAGTGAAAGCTTGATATCTTTGGTTATGTGAAAGGACACAAAACACAATACATTAGTTTACTTGCGGTATGAGAGAAAGTATATATGTGGTTTGTCTGCCTGTTTGTCTATGGACTTTTACATCACTTTATGATACCTTGTTATGAAAATGTACTTCAAATCTTGTTTCATGATGATGCATAAGTTACAGAATGGATAATTTTACTTATGTGGATATGTGCAAAGTATTTTTTGTTGATGAATTTGATTTTTAACAAGCTTATTTGCATGTTTGGTTGTTCTACATATTTTCTTTGCGAAAATAAGTAGTAAATAACATTTTTAATTGTGCAAGAAGTCCGAGGAAAGATTAGGATTTATTTGAGGTATGCGTAAAGTTGGACACATTTTGTTTTATCCCTTTAAATGCTGATGATATGATGTCTGAATGTCTGTTAGTCAGTATATTCATACGTTAATTAGTACATTATTCCAATTTCCTTTTCCTATTCAGTTTTTAACTTAAAGTTTCAATTGTGTCAAATTGTCAGCATCCGTTATATGAGTGGCTTTTTATGTCAATATGTTTGCTTGAAATATTTAATATTGTGATTTAAATTTAAGAAATTCACTTTCAACCATCATTTTTATCATATATATATTAATATTTATTAATTTTAAGTAGAAAAGAGTATTCTAAATATACAGTTTGTTATAAATAAATTTAATTATTTATATAATGTTTAAATTATCTCGCGCATTATTATTACATATTTATTACATACTTGAATAAATTAATTGTACTTGTGAGCCGCAATCTTATAAACATTGCGAAGAAAAATAAAGATATGTGACCCTCTGAATTTTTCAACATTATACCGGTGTACTTTCGTTTATTTTTTTCCGTAAAGCACGCATACATTAATTCCAAAATCTAATAACGTCATACATAGCGGTAACGTTAACCTGCCAAAGTATATTGATGTTTGTTAACCTATATCATACCTAATAATTAAATATCTCTGCTAGCATTTATCCAACTTATCGGAAGTCAATGCATGTTTCAAATTGTCGACATCCACATCCTCGAATCCGAAAAAATAAGAATAACAAATACATAATATATTTATGTTTCGGAGAAAGGTACATTCTTTTCAAACAACACCACACAAACGTGTCACTTTTGACAGGTAAGGTTATCAATTATAAATTAGATGTATATTATAGACTTAGGTACGTATAGTATGTACAAAATAGTGAATTCGTATCAGTGCATATTTATGGATCTGACTTCTTATAAAAGGGCGTTTCGTGCAAGAACGATTTTGTGCGAAAAATACAATGTGTACATTTGTCGTGCTAGATACAAAGTCATCCAGCGGTATCGAGAGTGCTGACGTGTTAACCTTGATCCTGAAAACTGATATTTTACTTATTTATCCATTTCGTGCAGCCTACTCTAAAGAAACATGCCTATATAGGTACCTAACCTTCATTTCATTATGTAAATCATAACATAGCTATGAAGCCAAGATTCTAAACAGCTTCTATTGCGTAGAGTATTGTAGAAATTTTATTCATAAGACTCTGTGACCGGGAGTTTCTTGTGTAGATTATTATGCGATACAACCAGTGTACCATGCTTTGGTTTTCAGCACATTGTATACAGCTTTCATTTATATGCAAGTGCGCAGACGAAATTGTTTCTCATTTTGCACCTGTGACTTGTTATGTTTTCTAGAGTACATATTTCCGAATTAGATTGCTACATAAAGAAAAATGCATACCTAATTTGATTGCGGGGACCTTTCTTTCTCCTTGGTTTACCTCTGGGGCAAGGAAGGATTCAGCATTGCGATAACGTCAAAATGATTTATGACTTCAGATTGGATTATGCCTAATATCTTAACCACAAGCTTATCATAATAATGAGTAAGCAAAGAAGGGTTGTTGTTTTGAATGAGGTATACTGTTTCGACATTAGCACTACTGCTGATAATATCCTCATGACTTTCTGTCATAATAATGTGTTTTCTATCTGCTACTAGATCTCAAGGTAGGTATATGATGTGCTTAAGTGAATAAAAAATAATGTAAGCGTAAGTTTCCTCCGTATCCATTTGCTCTGTTAGCTCTTCCCTCGTTGTGTATTCATGATTGAGGCTCCTTCGAAGAGAAACTTGGAACCTTTCTAGTTGTTTCTGGGTGAATACACTAATCCCGCATAATAATATCATTATTAATATATATCTGTCCAACCAAGTCACGGCTGCTTTGTGTGTCCATTTGACCATGATGATGATAATGATGATGATCATGTGAATTGAATTGTGGTTTATGTATTTGCAAATCACTGCAGTCAAGTAAAAGCCCTTCTTCTGACAGCACAAGCCAGCAGTCACACCGATTTTATGTTGTAAGTCATCACGGCATCATTACTTTTTCATGGTGGCTGACTAATGGAGTTTGAGCTCTAATGCCTGTAGGCATGTTTTCTCCCTCCGTGTGTATGAATTTATGGCGTCCTCGTCATTACCATCATCATCATCATCATTATGCTACTTGACGTTCTCATTACTCTGTAGTATCTTATACTTTCTATTCACTCTTGTGTACAAATATTATGATTCCTTCTTACACTCGCATTGCAAAATCGTGCTTTCTCCTCGTAATTTACGTATGACCTGCTCAAAGTTTGAAACGAAATCGTATGACGTGTTCAAGTACCACTACTGTTTTTCTAGCTTATTTCACGCTCTACTATTTTACGGTTTAAATTAATTTCATTGGTTTGTAGTAATGTGTACAAGTAGATGGTAGGTATAATTTTTATGTTGTATATGCTCTGTAGATGTTATCGTGTAGATAGGTCTATATATTTTTATTTCGTCGACTGTTGAACGATATAATCTAGCAAGGCAAGTCCGACCCAGAGGTAATACAGGTCCTTCACTGTATTGAATAATAGTTCTAAGGCCCATCGTACTCGGAGCTCCTTCATTTTTTTCCTGTTGGTGCAGTAAACCAGAAGAAGCGTATGCGTTACATTTCCTAACAGGAAGTTGATAGAGAATCCAACACACCACGTCAGTGTTGTAACAAGGTTGTTCTGAAAGTAAAAAATATTATAAACATAGACTGTGCTATCTCCACTTTCTACTTATATTGCACAGAAGCTTCTCTAAAGGAAGTAATCAGAGAAATAAAAGTGTTGTTTTGAGTATCCCTCGTGTGCATCTTGAAAAATGATCTCGTCATGTATGTACCTCTTGTGTAATACCCTACTCAAAAATTTTGTAACCCCTTAGTATATTCACTCTTTCCCTAAAATTTTAGAACTTGCTTTCTTCCAGATAGATACTAGTAGCATACTAGTGAACTTTCAAATAGACGTTCTGAGAATGATAAGCGAAGCTCGTAAATCTTATGAAACATTCAGTGATTTTTCAACACCACCGTTGACAGCACTTACACAGGGGCATAATAATACAGGCTAAGCAAACAATACAGACGTATACAGTAAATATTTGCATGAATGTAAAGTAGTCAGCTTAGCATTATAGAAATACATACTGTGCTAACTCCACCTCAAAGTCATGGTGGGTTCATATGGGTCTGAGCCTTGTCAGAACTAAACTAGTAGGCATGTGTGAGTCATAGAAAATTCTATTTTTTAAAACTTTCTTTTACAAAAAATCTCTTACCTCAAATACCCCGGTATAAAAGATAGCTGCGAGAATAGCTTCCACTAGGTTCACGAACATCCCCTGCAGTCCCCAAAGTACATCTGTGGGTAAAAGTACGACAAAAGCATACATAAGTGACAATAGCATAATACTGCAGCAGTCGCTTAGGTGTCAGCTTCCACACAAAAAATGTTGCAAGGATAGAGGAAAAACTAGAACTACTGATTCATGCGAAACGAGACAAGGCATAGTACTATACAGTAAAAATGAAAGGAAATACATCCCATTAAAATATGAAAGGTTGATTTAGCAAGCTTTATGGCTTTTCAAATTCAAAATAATGAAACACAATACAGAAAATGAGCTCACTGTGAGTCATTGAATTCCCTGGAAGATATGGATTATTCGAGACAGGGCAAGGCTTTTCCTCTTCTTGGTCCTCTTCTTCCGTCCTAACAATTCTACTTAAAATATCATCATCGTTATCTTCTAAAGGTGAAGTGGCAGCGAGAGAGTCTGTTACATAAAACCCTTCCCGTCCTTCACCGCCCCCTCCCCCATCGTCAAGTGGCTCAAGGTCTGACATATCACCCAATATTGCGGGATACCCTTCATTTTCCAGTCCGACAATAGCTGGATTGTCCACCCCTCTCATGTCAGCACTACAGCAGGATGTCGACGTAGTTGCACAACAGCAGTTTTCTCCGTCAGTATTATGACAAGAGTCTGACTTGACAAGTGGTTCTTTTCTTTGTTCTTGTCTATAGCAGCTTAGCCAGTACCAATAGAGGAAGAACGAGGATGATCCCAGAAACTGAAAAAATAAAAACACAAAATGATGCATTCATTTCTTTATGCTATTGCTATAATGATATGATAACAAAGTTTTTTTTAGTCCAAACATAAAAAGTCGGTTTTCCTAGCTTTAAAAAAAATTTCTGAAAACCTCATTTATTTCCGAGAAACTGTAAGATCGACAAACTGTACAAGAACTGCACACAAAACATAGGATAATTTATATCAACTTATATCTATGTAAAAGTAAATTGTAATTAGTCATGAAAGTTGTAACTGTAAGTATAAAGTGTAAAAATTAAAATGTCAACAAAATGCATAAACAACATCAAAGGTAAACTTTTGACTTTTGAGCAATCAGTTTACGTTTAATGACGTGGGTAGGTAGGTTTTAGACTTGAAAATGTAATTATTTTGTTTTCAAATGTCAAATAAGGAACTACTCTGTACTTTTTTTTTTAGAGCTGATGAAGGATCCAGCCAAAAATTAAAACAACATACGAACATGAAAAAGTAATTACTTACAAATGAAAAATAGCAGATTATCGCAGCCGCTAAATGGGGGTCGCAACCGCCACACGGACTGATCATAATCATGATGAATAGGCTGTTGATGATGAAGTTGTAACTTCCGTTTTGAAGTGTTATTAACCGTCGTCAAACAGCTTGTCTGGTAAAGAGACAAGTCTCAGCGAGAGAAAAGTTACATGAAAGAATACGTAATATTATACTTTATTAATCTGAAAAAGATGACGACGCAGCTAATCCTGTTGCTTACGATTATTATATGATGCTGATGATGTCGACGAGCAAAGCTTATGAAACTGACGTTTTTCAGTTAAAATCAAGTTTTTGCGAAAATCCATTTCTCCTAGTAATATGACACTTTGAACGATTCACAGCAGGCTACTTTCCTTCCATATCCAATCTCAAAAAGACGATGATATGAAACTTTCTACAAAAACAACAACCTCGTCATCACCGCCACTGGAGTAAAGAGTTTCCAGAGAAGATACAGCACTAGTGGTACTTACTGTACATGAGGTATCGCAAGACGGAGTAAAAATAATGATAGTTTCACCACACTGCAAGGAGTCTCCTTTTCGAAGAATCATTTTCCCCAACTGAAAGAGTTTCTGATCCGGCTAACTCCAGGGGTCAGGACGAGCATTACTGCTTATAACGCGATGCAATGGGAAATCACAGAGTAATACTTGTATTGTAACCTAGTCTGTTTTCGTCTAGAATATCATAGTCAATGACACAGTTGAAGATAACAACAGCATTCACTTGCTTTTCATAGAATTTTTCAGTCGGCTCAAAATCTCTAGCTGAAAAATCACGATTTCGATGAACAAAGAGGAGCAGAAAAAAATATCTCCACTGTGCTTTCACTCTTCCAAGAAAAATACTGGAAAATATGTTGCAAAGGTATATAAGATGATGAGACACTGTTTAATGACAAAAAGAGGATCACATTTTCTACATGTACCACAACAACATCATCAACAACAACAACAACAGCGCACAAACTTTTCTTGAGGAGGATCAAGTTGTAGATAAACGAAACTCAGAATAAACTCCAAACAACGAGGCTTTCTTCGCTCTCTTTCTCACAAACAGTTTCATTTATCCTTCATACTTTACTTGATGATATGGTAGTTTGTTTCTTTTTTCTTTGCAAA
The DNA here is from genome assembly GCA_034700685.1 of Willowsia buskii. Classification (NCBI taxonomy): domain Eukaryota; kingdom Metazoa; phylum Arthropoda; class Collembola; order Entomobryomorpha; family Entomobryidae; genus Willowsia; species Willowsia buskii. The sequence goes on from JAQIXW010000606.1 coordinate 23,934, forward strand.
AGGGAAAAGAGAGAAAGGTCTATCAGATCCTTCCGAGAGCAGCTGCTGTCAAATACTGATGATGGGGAAATGGGAAAGACACAATTTTATGGAGACATATTCCTCCTTCTTTCTCCTCCACTCTACTTCTGAACGATGATGCTCACGTTGCTTTCTTCCCTTCCTCTTCTTCCACGACTACTATTGCTGCTGCTGCTGCCAGCGATGTTGGTGCTGCTTCTCTGGAGAATAGAGATCGAGAGTCCTTCTGATCCTCATGACTGGCTGTGTGAGCAAACCATAGCCTAGGAGAGAAAAGAAGTCTTTTCTCCACTGCTCCTTTTCTCTCCTACACTTTTTGCACCATCAATACTTATCCTTCTCTATTCCTTCATCTTTTTTTCTCCTGTGCTGCTATTGTGAATGGGGAAGTAGTGGGAGTCTAGTAAAAAAAATTGAGCAAAACTACTTTTTCTATAGTTTCACATGTCAGAAGAGCTGACTTTTTATTATTGAAGTTGAGACGAAGAATGAGAAAATGGAGAAGAAGAAGCATGGAGGCTCGTCGTATAATATGCGTGTTTTTCGTTTTTTCCTTTTCCCACTAATAGAAAAAACAGGTTTGCGAACATTTTCGTGTGTCAGAGATTCTAGCAGCAAATATATATGACTACGTAAAGAATAAAGAATAAGAGGAGGACATTCCACCCTTTCCTTCCCTTCTTACACGTTACAAATGAATGGAAGAAATATATTTTTGTTTCCTTTTCTCTGTCCCAAGCTTAACTTGGGCTTTCCTCTCCTGTGAAAGTACTACATATGCTACAAAACTAGTCTAAATAGCATAATATACATAAAATGTACACGAGTGCTGTGAACATCAGTGCATGTAACTTTTGCTGTGAAAGTAACACATAAGGAGCGTTGTAGGTACAACTAAAGCATTTCATTTCCAGAACTCTAGTTCTAGAGAATACGGAATACTCACAAAAAACTTTCGTCTAATATGTAGGGACATAATATTTTAGTATGAAGCGTCTATTCACTAAATATTCCTGTGAGGAATAGGGAAAGAGGAACTCACAAAACCATGCATCAAAACCGGATAGCATGCATCGCATGCCAAAAGAAAAGGAAGACGATACGAAACGATGGCGAAGAAAAACTAGCGTATAAGCCTATTATGTACATTTTAATAGCGGCATTTTAGCGGTGTGGTGGTGATAGCGGTAAAAATAATATCACTTTTTGTATGTGTGTGTGTGTACGAACGATCCTGATCTTACATGTATAACGTGGGTGGGTTTATAGTTTGAAAGTCTTTGTAAATGTAACGAATGAACTATAAAATACAAGCCACTTATTGTTAGTATCTCGCCGAGTACTTTGAGTTTTAATAGTGATTATTATGGTGATGGGAATAGGAAGTGAGAAAAAGTGACTGGAGACCGCTGAGAGTAATAAATGGCCAAATGGTTGCTCCACCTACAACTACTTTTCACTTTGTCCATTTTCTCTCCTTTTATTCCTGCCATTGTGTGTGGCTCTTATTTTCATTTCAATACTTTCGATGAATATTTTGCATTTGTCTGCATGTGTCTTCAAAAAGTTAAAAGTTAAGCAAGACTACAAAAGAACTCAATACTTTTAGCAGAGAGAAATTACATGCAAGTCCGTGTACACAACGTGCAATATGAAAATGTGGCGTAGATGCAGGGACAGGCAAGAAAACCACCGGTCACGAAACCACGACATGACATGGAAAGTTACTACAGATATACGTGATAATGTATATTATGGCGAATGTATTTTTGTGCAGGCAAAAGTTCATATGTTCTTGTTACATTCATAATTCATTAGGATTCTCTTTCATAACGCATAGTTTCGGATAAGTGAGAAACACGGATGAACTCATAATGCGACAGGCCATGACATGAAATATGCTCATGCTCAAAGTTAAATGTGAAAGCATTTTAATCAAGTTGTATTTATGTGAAGGCACAACAGTCAGTGTACACCTGCTAGTTCCATAAACTTTTGGCTTCACCAAGAATTATATCAAGTCAGTAGTCATCAGGATAATGAAAACATACATTTCATGCCTGCAAGCAGTAATAAAGGGAGTGCAGCGTGGACTATACAGAACAGGGAAATGCCAATATGTTCGCATATGTGAATATATTCACTTACTTGAGAAGAGTAAATCAAGCTGACATATTGTTTGATGTTCTTGGAATTGACGTTGACGTTACTTTTACTTAAGAGGGGGAAAATTAATAATGAATTTTGATTATATTTACAAGACGAAAGCCTCCATTTCCTATCCCATCCCTTTCTATCATTTAGAATGTATGCACACCTAGTATTATATGAACGAATTAGTTGCTTTTTTGCATTTGATTTTCCATCGAACAATTTGTATAAATTCTTCGTATTTAACAATAGCTTCGATGATGGTAAGTAATAACAAATTTGCTTTTACCCACGCAGCTTTTTATTTGAATCGGGAAAAGTTCCTCTCTGAATACAGGATGGAATAAACAATCATGAAATTGACACATGTTCATTCCACCCCAGTCATTCTATTAAAATATACTAGACTACCTACGAACAAACATTCTTTGGAAATGCCAAGATAATTGAAAACGGAAAGTTAGTCAGTGGAGCACCTTTGAAAAGAAAAGTGGAATAAGCTTTTCCATGAAAGTATCGGGGAGTCAAATTGAAAAAGACGAAGTTGTAATGGAATCGAAACCGTTAGAGTATACTTATATAGGTATAAGTACTAGATAACATTTCCTACAAAACAATGGAAGGGGAAAAAGGAGAATTGATGGGCAAAATTACATTTTATTTTTGCAAAGGAACCAGTGTAATAATGAATATTGACTTTTGACACTTTTTGCTGCTAATTGACACACATCCTGCTGCTAGCACCTTACCGAATTTTCTTTTATAGTTTCCCTTGCACTTTCACCATTGTGCCTGTCTGTTGTATGAACTCTCTGACCGAATACAGTCAGTGGCCTTTATTTAGACAGTACCTAAACCCTCAGACAAAAAGCACCATCAGAGAGAACGCCAGCTCTTTGGCATCATCTCATCTAAAATCCATTTTGTTTACAGTGCTTCTTTTTAAAAATGTTGACACACATCGGATCCGAGCAAATGCCAATGTCTGTACATTTACAAAAACAAAGATTGAGCCGTAGTGATTTTCTTTCCAATCTTCATCCGCGAACAAAACCTCTCTCTCTCACTTAGTA
>JAQIXW010000607.1:0-27156 GCA_034700685.1 Willowsia buskii
CCCTTCAGCTTACTCTCTTCCTGTGAAAACAACCTTGAAAGTGTAACTAGCTGTAAGTAAAGATATATAAGTATTTATACAAATACATATGGATGTCATGATATAGCATGATATGTTGTGATTCTGGTACTACAAGATATATGTTTTTTTTGTATTACTGGTTAGGTAAGCTAAAAAACAGATGCATGCCATCACGATTACATAAATGTATAGAGAATCTAACCCAAAAAAATCTGCCATATACATGCATTATTTTTTTGGACTGCTGCGTGTGTATCTGTGGTTTCGATCTCAGTTTAATGGCCTGATGGATGGACGACTACTACCGTCGTTCCTACTAACATAACATCATCCCGAGGCCTACTTTCAGTCTTTACCCATCCATCCATCTACGCAATAACACAAATACAAGGACTTCCAGTAGTCACCCACCAGGCCAGACCACTGAGAGTCAACATTTAGCTATCGTATGTATATCCCTGTTTCAAAGCTCATCTTTAAGATGAGAGAGGTGTTGGCACGCTCGTTCCGAGAAAAGTAGATTAATAATTATTCATTTATGAATGTAAAGCCATTAAAACCTGGCCACGGAGTAGTGTTAGTATTTCACATCCTTCTTCATTCTCTCCATCTCTTACCTGTAAGAGCCAATAGCATCTCCGATGAAAAGTTGGAAGAATCGCCGAGTGGACGTAACACCCATAAATGCACTGTTGGGGAAATAAAAAAACAAGTTGTTGTTTTTATTAGTTTCTTTCTCGTAATACAAAAGTGTAACACCTCACTTTCTCTCTACAATGACGATCATCATGTGATACCAAGTGAAAGTTGCAAGTAAAAAACTGTAAAAGCACTGCTACCGAAGTAATTTTTCTGTTTTTTCAGACATCCAGATTGCATCTTCAACACTCTCCTCACTAGGTGGAATTATAGTAGTCTAGATTCTCTACCTCTCTCCCACCCTTGTTTATAATGAATTAATGACCATAGCCACTCGACTCTTGTGGAGTTGAGTAGCAAAAGAGGAAATTTCATATCTCATCTTGGTGATCTTTTTTCTCCTTCCCTCAGTTTGAAGCCACATGAACAACCAAACGAACCACCTAACCACATCAAATGATTTACAACTTTAGACATAAAGAAGTTGAGGTGGATGTGTGGATGTATGTATGGTAGACTGGAAAAAGAGAGAAAATATATAGGAAACACTGAACGAATGAGTTTATCTTAAGACACCTACCACAAACTCTGCTTGACGTACTCACTCGCTAACAACAAGTCTACATGGCAAGTAAAAAACTCCATGTGGCTCCCTACAAGCTATTCAGAGAGTATACATAATATTTCGGCATGCATATCGTTTTATCTCACAATCTCCTTTAAAAGTTGGCTTGCTCAAAAGGGGGAAACCTCTTATTACAATGTATGCTCAAAGGAAAGGAAATTGTTCATTTAATAACCGTGCAAATTTCATTCTTTATCTTATTTCCTCCTCTTTATCAAAAAAGGATTGAATGCGCACGAAAATCATCATCTTTCTAAAATTCAAAAATATTCACGCTGTTTACACTACTGTGCACGTGTTTGCTTTCCGCTCCTTCCTAAAATCCCTTTCTTCTTGTTTTCTACCTTTTAATACGGAGCAACAACAACAGTCAACAGTAAAAGTCAAATAACTTAGCCTCGCGCACATACTACTATGACATATTGTTAAGGAAGGCACATCCTTTTGCCCAGTTGTTGCATAGATCCATTTCTCCACAGTTGGAGCGTCTCAGACGGCCACCATCTTCATTTTTCTGGATTGTGGCTTAGCTTTTTCTTCTTTCATTCCATTCGTCTTCATCTCTCTTTTTATTTGAAATGTGCATGATGAAAAATGCGTGTATAAATAAATAAATGGATAAAGAACAACAGCCGAGAACTCACTTTTTTACTAGTATAATGGCTGCTTTCTTTTCACTGTAGAGTACTTTAAACAGTAAAAAACTATCATATAAAATCTATTTCCTTGAACGCATTTTTATTTCTTTTCCAGCTCCTTTCTTCGTTTTTAAGGCATTTTTTTTTGTTGTATTTTTTATTTTCTAAGGTTTCTCTCGGCGCAGAAAAGGGGATAAGGTTACTAGAAATGAAAGTAAGTCAGAAAAGAAGGTAAAAAATCATCAAGCAATATTATGAGCCCCCAGGGGAAATATAGCGAAGAAGAAAACGAACTATGTAGGTAATATATACAGCTTTTTGAGCTAAAGTTTCTCTGTACACCACACACCTTTCCTCTCTTCTTTTGTATCATCAGCTGAAGTCTAGGTTCATAATATGACTTTTTTTCTGTACAATAAACATTATTACCGGGAATTTAACGTGTGTAGTAGCGTGTAGAGCGGAAAAAGGTTCTATTAAATATCATTCCTTGCTGCGTGTATATGTAGGTAAAAAATATAAAAATATTTCTGCTTTTACGATTTTTTACTCAACAACTTTTATGCGAATGTGGCACTTATGGTAAATGATTGTAAATATATATAGAGAGAAAAAGAAAGGGAATATATAAGTAACATACATACAAAATATTACATATGTGATATCTTTTTTCTTGAAAGAAAACTGAAGAGGATCCCTTACCTCGGTCCCTTGAACTTTGAGCTTCATATGATCCTCCCTTGTGGTCTTGCCATCTTTCCTCTTCTTCCAACAATACCCATCTCGGCGGTATCTCACTTTCTTTCGGCTGTACAACAGCATCGATCCACTCTTCGGTCTGCCAAAAGACATACATTTTATTTCATCATCATTTCGTTTTCTTCTCTCTTGCGACAAGTTAAGAAGACTCATCCCTGTCTTTACCGTACATACAACTAGTGATAGGAGACATGAATGTACATATGTAACCTTCCAAAAAGGATAACAGACATACACATATTTAAGGAATGAGGGGGTACATTTCATACTATACCTAACAAACCGAGCCACATCCATACGGAAAGAATGTGATCCGTGCAACTTTCTCTTTGTCGATGATGCATGGAAAGGGGAAAAAGAAGAAGGAGGATGATGAAAATGATGATGGCGATGTTGCTCTCTCAGCTACCGCCACCAACCATCACCCATTTCTCGAGACGAGTCATATATAGTAGGCCAGGAGCAACAAAAAATCGTATACAATTGGTAACATTACATTACGGATTTACCCTCCACGCATGTATTTTTATTATTATCCACTGGCATTACATTATTATACCCGTAGAAAATATATGAAACTAGTCTGCCTAAATGATAATAACATCCCGAAAAGTTATCACAATAATTCTTTCGTAGAACCCTTTACGATGATTTTAGACGTAGGAAGCGCTCCACCTATTATTATTATTGTTACAAAAATATACACGTCACATTTTCATCTTTTTCTGGAGGAAAATGTGGACAGTAGGAGAACAGCACATCGAATTAAGGCTCTCATCCACTAATACCGTCTTTTTTGTATATCTACACATACAGGCTCGTCTCCATCCGTTGCTAAATAATAAAATGAAGAATGCTGATTGTTACATTTTTCCATAAAAATGACAACCGTCCATACTATATAGCTCTTACATAGAATTATGATATGTATACAGTGAGATCATTACTTTTTTGTATATACTTTGAGCAGTAGTGATCCCTGATCCTTTAATATGATTATAATAATTCCATCGAAAAAGATGTGAAGCAGAAGGAATAGGGAAGCATACCACCTGCTCAAAAACAATCTTTTGTCCCTTTCCATTAATATATTTTACACATCAGATTATGTTTTTTATTTACTGACTCAACTTGTTCCAAAGTTTGTGTGGGTGAGCCAAAGTTGGTTGGCGTAAGAAAAGGAGCCAAACTCATTCAATGAGAATGTTTGTAAATGTATACAAATGAGGAATATTATGCAATTTAATATGTATTTTGGACAAGGATGAAAGAGTAGTACATATACGCTCAGTTTAATTTTGAAATAGATGTTAAATGAAAGCCGTCCCCTTCCTTTTCTCCTCTGTCCGTACGACCATGGCGCTAATATCAGCTCCAATGTTCCCGGCCAAAAAAGTTATTTCTTCATTAAAATGCATACGGTAATAGTCATCATTACTTGGCATGCAAATTATGTAAATTGACAGAATGAGGTTTATTGTATAAATAAGAAAATACATTCCTAACTTGTGTGTTTGTGTGTACAAGAAAATGTAAAAGATGTTGAACAAAAGCTCTAAAAGGTTGGAAGGAATGTGTTCTGGGGAAAAGTTATTACTGGGGCACCTTAAGACTGGCAACTATACAACCAGCAGTAGGTATGCACACGGGTAAAATGTTGCCTGAATAAAATACATTTATTTACTAGGAAAGCAGTAAAACGAGACAAGGTTGACATTAATCGGGATCATAATTAAATCAGTAAGTATAGGGTCGAATGAGGATATAAACTGTAAATTTGTAATTCTCGTGTGGGGTCAAGAATTAAAGGGAATGAGAAAATTGTATGAAAATCAGAAATTTAGGTGAATTAATTCAGAAATTAAATAGGAAAGAGGATATTTTATAATATAGTTGGTAAAAAAAAGGATGATTACATGGTAGAAATCATGCTAACTTTGAATTATAGAATATTTTCGTTTTTGAAAGCCGACAAGTAAGTAAAAGTTAATATTTGTAACTCGACTCCCTTACACCACAAGAATAACTAGATTATACATAACAAAAATGTCTTTAGCGTATTATCCTATTTTGCCGCTTGACAAGGAAGAAAATTATACAAAATCTTTTCCAAGCAGACAGTCACGAATCAAAACTTTTCAGCGTGGTTAAGCACTTTATTCTCTCACTTTTTCCTGTGCATTTTTTCTCGTGGAGATAGATGGATGTAGAGCTTTACAAAGTGGCTTAAACATGACAACTTTTTTAAGAATAAAAAAGTGAAAGCAGAGAGCATCAAAGTAAGATGTAAAAAAAGACAGAAAAAAAGTTTGTGAAGAGGAGTGGGAATTTTGAAAGAAAATATGGTGAATATTACACGAGTTTGACACTGGTTTCATGGGGCTTTGACTGACATGATGATAAAAATACAAAGATTTGAGGAGAGGAACACGAAATCTAGACAGGCTTAGCAATCGGTACGAAGTGGAGCTAGGGAGAAAAGGGGAACTGATAAAAAAACAGGGTACATATTATGTGAGCAGAAAAAGTAGAAGTGAAAAAAGTGATGATATGAAGATGATACTTATGGAATGTAAAGCATATGTTGAGGTTGGTTACTTTATCCTTTAACCTTCTAGAGTTTTTGGAGAAATGGGAACGGAGAAAACTACTTTCACAAATGAACTGCTCCACTCTACTGACGACAACATTATATCCGATGCTATATGAAAACGAAAGCAGGCAAATGTTAATACAAGGAGATTTGCATGATTGCATGTTTAAACTTCACTTTTGACCTGTAATATTATGTGCCCTTCTTCTCTATTATGTCTTTTTTTGTTCTGACGACAACATAGATATAAATAAGAAATTATACACATCATTTGCACTCAGGATCCATTAATATCATCGTCGCCATCATCAACATCACAACATTGAGTTGCATCTAAAGTCTGAAAATTCTAACACGTGATTTATCATCACGAACCGGGAAATGTGCATGATAAATGTATTTACTTAAAAAATCAAAATTGTGTAGTTTTAATTCAAACATGAAATCTGAGCGGCGATGGCAATGACTCCTGTTCAGAAATGGCATTGGTCATTCATAGGCTTAAGTCCTTTACCTTTGCACTGCTCATTTGATGTTTTTATATCTTGATATGTTTAGAAAACGGGAGTGTTTGATTGAAATACATGATGATGACGATGATGGTGATGGAGCATAAAATAATAATTTCCTTTAAAGAGAAAACCTCAAAGTACATTGTACTTTGTCTGCTATATATCTATCAATCACGCGTGCACATTTATATGAAGAGAAAAAAATCTATCCCACATATTATGTGGCATGTGCAGAGGAGTGCACATCCTTCCACCTCAAACTAGTAATTTTTTAAAGGGGAAAGTAACTTTGTTCATGCTATTTTTCTCGTATAGATTCTTTTGAATATACACACGCCTTTGAAGGCAACGATCAATTTAAACGATCCGAAAAACAGAAACTCACTCACTCGTTTTTCGCTCAATCATCATCGTAATCACAACTTATAACACACACACAGCCGAAAATAAAAAAAGACCATAAAACCATTATAAAAAAATAGGCATGGAGCTCTGAGTAATTGATGAAAATCTATTTTATATATTTTTATTATTATGCATCGTGTGGTCCCCATCCATTTACTTTGCCTTTTGGTAATGTTATTGTCATTTGAAAACAATAACGATTTTCTTATGCCATGCAAACTGCACTTTATGATCCGGTTTCAGCTTTCTGCCCGTCGTCGTCCTCCTCCTCCTCTCTATCGAGAGGTGTTTTTCAACTCTGAAAATCTTTTTGACGCTTGTGTTGATGATGATGACGGTCTCAACTCAACTCTCTCTCTCTTTAATAGTTTCTGTTACACATTTTCTATACATACGTGTATTCCACAAAAGCCAGAGAACAAAACCCCATAGTGCCATTTTAGTAGAATGTGTGCAGAAACCACATCCAAGCTTATATAGAATTAGTAATTCGTGCGTTTATTTTGATGTGGTGGCTTGTACTTGTATTTTGTGTACTCTATCGTTCTCCCGCTCTTCTTCTAAACAGAAGAAAAAAGCAGGGAAGAACGGACCGGGAGCACGCAAGAAAGTCTTTAATGGAACACGAACATTAGTCACGATAGCACTTTTCCAGGGCCGTTAGCAATTTCCAATGCAATACACAAGAGGAGCAGTAGTGAAAGTATTTATTTTCTCCCTTTTTTATACATTTTTGTTTCTGATACGAAAGCCCTACTTACTCGAGGGAAAAATAGTCACCAATATCAAAGCCAAAGCAAAACACCCAAATCTATAGAAAGAAAAACCGTTGTTGTTATTGCTGTTGAAACTAAATCTCTCACTTCACTAGTTACTTTACTTTGCTCTTGTGAAAAAAGAAAAAAAGCACTCTTGCCGCTCATTCTTAACACAATTACTTTTGTTGCTAAATTGGCTCATAACACGGCTCACTGTGAACTTTTTCTCTGCTCATTTTTCTTTTTACTTGTATTAGTCCTTTCATGCAAAAAGAAAAGAAAAATAGATTGCTAACCAGTAAGACTTTCATTCATTTTTTGTATTGAAAAGTGGGCGAAGGCGAGAAGAATAAGAAGCGTTCGCCACTTTTTAAAGCAGGTATTTAGACCAAATTCCGTTCTAGAATATTGTGTAACGTGTAGCCTTTCGCTTTAAAAATGAGATTGTTCCCTTTCTCCCCTTAATACCAAAAGAAGCTTTCGAAAATGGAAAAACTTGTTAGAAATATGAGTATTCTTTATAAGTTGCAAAAATTATTGCTATTATTATTATTATTATTATTATGGGAGAACAGTTACCTGTTACCATTATTACATTGTGGTTACTGGCTTCGGCTTTCGCCATTTTCCCTCGTGACGTTGTTACAAAGAGCGTTATTGCATTATAACTTTCTCGTCTGCCTTTATTTAGTCAGACATGCAATCTCTCAACAACCACATGAATTTACTAGCAATTTCAATACACGTTTTTGCAATAACGGACGTTGCACAAAATTGCATTTTATACGTGTAAATCGAGGGGTGTTATGTTCTGTAAAAAACATTGCAAACAGCCAAAACGCCTCATAAAGATATGAAAATGGTGCATATTCTTGGTTGTTTCTAAAAGCCATTGCCATTCTTAGCTTTTTTGTCTAATTCAAGGACGAAATATGTTTGATAATGTCACTTCTATCATTCTAAGAATCATTCATTCATACATATGACCAGTAAGAAGAAATTTAAAGCATTTTATGTGCATTCATAATCTAAAGATTCGTTATATTTCAATCTCATGATTATTTACCATTACGCAACATCTATCATTAAAAACATTTAAGAGTCGAGTCGCCTGCTCCCCCATGCAATCATTATCATCATCAGCTCCATTTTTACTACCTGCCAAACTTCCCTTTTCGTTTTGACTCAATTAATTTATACTACCGTGTACGCTTAAAGCAGACGCACCATTACTTCATAGCCTCCTTGACTTTTAAAACTTAAACTCGTTTTTATTATGTACTCAATAATATAATTTTCCGCTGAAACCAGCCAAATCACTCACCCATCATCAACTCACTACTTTCTTACATTATTTTATACATTGTTCTTTTTTTGCAATTGTTGTTGTTGCAAGACTTTTCCTCATACTGCTCCATAAACGCTCAAAGGTTTAAAAGGGAATAAATGTCTTTGGAATTACTACTGTGAAACATGCAATGTGTTACGTTGCCTCAAGGCTAATAACTACCAAAAATCATAATAATTATTCATCTCTCTGTGTACATATGTGTGTAATGTAAATAACCTAACTTGGCATTCCATTTTCCTGTGCATGATGAATTCACAAAAATTCATTTTAGGGTACGGTGTTTAAAAAAATAATCAATAGGTCACAATCTCACTTTTTACCTAATTCGTACCCTATTCCCAAGTACAAGGCGAAAGGCAAGACAAGCAGGAGAGCAGACATTAATAAAGAGTCAAGCAATACATCTCACTCAACAACTTTACGCCAATTTACAACCATAACAGAACCACGCGTTCGTGCAAATAAAAAAAATGTGTCGTTTGAAATAAATAAAAATTCATAACAACTCGTGTTTATTCTATAAAAGAAAATGGCGTGCAGTGTAAATGCAAATACAAAGTTCTGGGAATTATAACGACCAGCCTAGTAACAACAAGTTAGTCTGGCGAAATCTGAAAGTAGAATCTCAACTCTGCCCAAAGTATATCTTGGCACAATACAATAATAGGCACAACTCTGAGCCGATAACAGTATGAAAAATTGCACATTCCACTGTCAGGAATTCATGAAAGAAAAAATTATATTGCTATTAAGGGACATCGAGAAAACAGGCGTACGCAAATTTTACACACATACATACACGCTCGAGACTTTTATAAGTAGATAAAACGGAATTCATTATATAATATACCTAATAATATGGTTTATAATGCGTGGACTTGACTTAAATGCCCTTTATCCAGTTATTACAACTTTCCTCCGCACATGTGTATTTGTGTATTTGTGCTCTTTTAAAACTACTCTTTATTAGTATATTACTATTTATATAGCTTCTGGGCACAATAATATCTGTACAATGCTGTTGAGCTTATTTTCAACTAAATTGCTCCAAAAAGACTTACGGAGTGAAGGTGCTCTAGTATGGATGAGGAGAGAAGAGCAAAAATAAGCGAGTCTACAAGCTGAAGTGTTCGTCCTTATTTAAAAGTTATGTGGGCGATTATGTAGCATGGTCACAATGGTCCAATTCCTGTTAACTTTAGTGTGCGAGTGTTATTTGATGTTTTCGACATTCGTACAAAAATGTTGAAATACCAAATAGCCATAAATATTATGCTTTATGTAATGGTCTTGTATAGTTTTAAATACTTACATAGAGAGGCAATGTCCAGCGTTGTTTATTTGTACAACATCGGCAAATAAGCCATGAAAGCCATGTATTATTATTTTTATTTAGATGGTGATCATGTGGTGTCGTGTACACTTTTGAATAAACTTGTTCAACCATTTTCATACATTATTTCACAAACTGTGTGTTCAGTAATTTTGCCAATGATATGGTGCAGAAGGCATAAATACATGAGTTCGAGTCGCGGGCCAGTAGTTTTCTAACAGTTCATAAAAAGGAGTGTACTTATACTTTCTATAATGTGCAGGAAAAGTGTGATATTGTGTGGCAAACTGTGAAGCTCGTATCAACTATTATGCTGTGATAGAGTCCAAATAATATGTAATTTGAATTGTATGATTATTAAAGTCATTTCAAAAGTGAAATGGAGTCTGTCATGTTACTCCTTTTTCTCCCTTTCCGCGTATACATTACAGATATAAAATACTCGCTCTCTCAACTTTTCATCCTCTCTCTCTCTCTCTTTCTCTAATATGCTGTTTACATTATAACAACACACCAAACAACGACCGAAAAGTCCCTCATTGCAATTACAAATAAAGTTCCGAGTGCCATTATTAGTTGGGCATATTTTGCCGCCACCTTCTCTCGTCCTTTTGTCAACGGATCCGAACTTTCACTTTGACTATATGAGACTCATAAGAGAAAGTAAGCGGCAGCAAAAGGCAAGAAACAGAATTGCTCAATTATACCTACGAGTTCCGTATGTATAATAGTTACATTATTACATATAAAAAAATCTTTTTTGATCTAGGATACTTTTCCTAGCGAAAAACTACACACATTCAAATATAAGAGACACAATTTTGTGTGAAGTGTGGCTGTAACTATGTCTGTTTTCATACACATACAAATCAGAAATGCAACATTTTGTAAGTGAACTGAAAAGAGAGAGAGGGAGGAAGCGAGAGAGAGAGAGGGACTTGCACATTCGAAAAGTATTTTGCTGGGAAGCAGCCAAACATCGTAAATCCGTACTGAATTAATCCCCACATTGCTATACTACTCGAGCATTACAGCCACTGTTACTTGTACTACAAAACTCTCAGTCAAAATTGATCGAGGAGAAAAAGTTTTAGAGAGGGAGAAAGAGACTGACTTACTCATTCACTCAACTTATACATCCCAGTCAAGTCACTTTGTTTGTTGTTGTGTTATTATTATATCGCGGGGAAATGCAACCAGGCCAAATAGAATATTATACATGTTTACATTCATAGAGAAAAAAACGGAGAAAGCAAGCTGCTACTTGCCATTGCCAATATGCTTCTTTCTTCAAAAAATGAGTGGCACACTACACAGAGAAGTTTCAAGGAGCAATCCGACGAATCATATATGTAGGAGTGAAATGAGAGAGGGCGAGAGAAAGTTAAGTTACCTAGTGTGAAAATTGTATATAGCGTGCTTATGAAGATTACAGGGAGCTACTTAATTTTACTTCTTCTAACTTCAACTACTGAAACACGGAATCAAAGAACATAAACGAAATGTGCGGATAGGTATGCATAACATGTATGTGTGTATATACTATGGTAGAACTCTCCACGCTTTCATATTATTCTTATTATAGGGCTTTTTTTATTTATAGGTCTGGCAACAACACAACCGGAAAACTTTGTATTTATCGAGAATGATGTTGAATGCTTGGTGGTGGTGATGATGATGAAATGTTATCATGTTTGCAAAAACCCAACAAATAACATGTTGTACACAGAACAGCATGGAATGTATGCTTTCCTTCAACTCTCAACTTTTCCCTCTGATTTGGCAGCAGAGTAGTAGTAGCTCACGCCAATAGAAAATGGCCTTACATTAACATTTGGAATTTATTCAGATGGTATAATAGCTTTATATAAATGTGTACACCTATAGCTTTAAATGGGCCACCTTGATGTGAATTGTTCCGTTGTCATTTTGTTCTTGTTTATAAAGCACTCATTAAAATAAACGAAATTCTTTGTCACAAATCCTTTTTGAAGAAGAAGGCCAGACCTGAGCCACAAACGCTCAAGTTCAATAATAAAAAAACACTCATTTCCTTTAATGTACACAAACACAGGGTAAGAGGAAAACCAGCTTTCTCCATTTAATATCGACAGTGATAGTGATGATGGCGCACAGGCTTGAAAGCGCGTGGTTTCCCATTTATAATGTAATAAATATAAACATTATTATGATTATTATAAGGCTTTTTAGCTTACCTGATCTTTACTTCTTTTGACAGCCATTCCGGATGGCGTGTGAAGCTGATCAGAATGGAGGCGATTTCCTGTAAAAGTCAACAAAAGAGAAAATATGCATTAGTATTTTTCACCTAGTCGTGTAGTCAAGTTTACACCCGTGTGTGTTTGGGCTTTGGGGTTTCAGTTTGGACAGAAGACTGACTGACTTGGTGTCCCGCACTTCATTGAATATTATGTGATATGTGTACTTTCTACTCGTTGGAGAAAAGAAAGAAATGCTAAACCACCCACTTTGTTGTAAAGCTGCCTTTCCTTGTTGTTTGTTGTTGTTATTATTATTATTACTACTTTTCATTATAACATTTTCCAAAGTTGTGGTGTAGGTGCTTGGCCATATCCTTTCTGTCTAATACCATCATCATGATACATTACACTACCTATCCATCAAACGAAAACCGTCATAATTTCCTAAAAATTTACATGCACAAAACATCAAAAATAATTTGAGTGGGAAAAAAGCGAGAGAGAGAGAAAGAAGAAAAGATCATAGAAGCGAACAAGAGTAACAACATAGTATATTATGGGGAAGTGGCTAACATTTTCTCGATATGACTTTTATAACATTTTTTTCTTCTTCTCCATCTACTTTGATATTTTCTCATTCTTTTCACAGTTTTTTGGCACGGGAAAATATGGCAACTTCTCGATTCAACTACCAAACATACTTACGAGCCCCCACACTACTCATCTTCATAATAATACCGTCGTCTTCCACTTCTATTCTTCCTCATATCTCTACATTATCATATCTATAAGATATTATATGAAATGTTGTACATGTACACACTCATACTCACAGAATATGAATGAAAGGGCCCTGAGGACTGTCATTCAACATCGCTGGGCTACCCAGTGGGTTACGTCATGGTTAACATTTCCTCAGACAATTTATCTTTGCCACATGGCCCTCTCTCTCTCCTTCTCTTCTTCTTCTTGTTCTTCCTTGCTTATTCACTCGTGTATGTATGTGTGTGTGCTCAGCTCAGGGTAAACGAGTTGAAAAAGTGCTCGCTTTTCCGTGTGCCACACAGACACAACACAAGACGACGAATATGAATAAGCTCGTATTCAATGAATTTGTATATTAGTAGTGAAATGTATGTAAAAGCATTCGTAGGACTTCCTCCAAAGCTTTTGCTAATATTATTACCCAGTTTTTTCCTCTTCTTTGGAGTAAAAACGAGAAGAAGAAAAAAACGAAAAAGACTTGAAAGCCTCCACATACACAAACAACTAAAATTCTATGTACTGGTTGGTATATTATAATAGAGAGTGGTTATATTACATAAGTATATATCTTATTTTTAAGAATCTGGAGAAAGCGGAGGGAGAGAGAAAGAAGCTTTTGGTAAGGCAGTCCACGTAAAGTATTCCTGTCAGCAGTCCATGCATAGTGTAAGCATAATAACAAGTTATACCGCCACCACCGCCACACATACCACTGCCGCCACAACAATAATAATGCCATGCAAGGGACCTCCTGACTACTACTACATGCTTTTGCTCCTCTCTTTCCTTCTCCTCTTCTGTCTAACAGGAAGGGGACAGCAGAAGAAAAAGAAGAAGGATTGTAAATAATATGGAAATGCCCGATGCATTATGAATTCCTTCCGGGTGTATTCTTATGCATTCAGGAAGAGGCACGATACCATTTTGCTTGCTTGCTTTCAGCTTAAATCTTTTACGTATTTATACGATGACGACGAAGAAGTAAAAAAAAGAAGAAAAAAAAAGAGTTTATAGTAGTTTTTAGCAGCAGGGGCTGAGCTGGCAAGTCCTTGAAGTGTAAAAAGTATGAATGATTTATCATGCGATGTCACATGTACATACATTCCAGGCTAGAACATTCATAAGGTGTGGGTATACACATGTAAGCATATCCCTATTTATTGGAAAGCTTATACAACATTCTTTCAGATAGAAGATAACCAACACAATGTGCAGTGCATGCTATTAGGAAAGTCATCGAAATTCCAAAGAGAACTAAATAATCATACCAGCGTGTATATAGGTACATAACATCAACATCATCATCATTGTCTGCCACCACACGACTTGGTTTTTTTGTGGGGTAAAAAAAGGAGTGTAAGAAGGACGGACATGCCTTTCCTTCTGTCTCTCACTTTTACTTTTACTTAATGCATAACATTTTACTACATTTGCCTACATTTAAACCAGTTTTTTGTCTGTATCACTCTCCTTCTTCCTCTTCTTGGTCGCTTCACATGCCATACTTGTGTCCTGCGATAGTATCTGCTGACAGAATATGTAACAATGTAGTTTATTATTATAAAGCGCACCACGACTTGACTCAAGTTCTCTTGAGCAGAGGCCATAAGAGAAGGAAGGCTGTGTAATGTGGCTTTATTCATTCAGTTCTTTTGTTGTTCTTGTTTTCGAGCTGAAATTTCGTATACACGAATATATTTTTGGATACTCATATCATGATCAGTATGATGATGATGTGGTATGTAAAGTAATGAAAGCTTATTGCATGTCTATCAGATAGAACGTTTTTCACTCCGAAGCCTTTTTATGGAATGCACGGCTAAATAATGGTAACTTCTCCTTTTCCCTCTTTCCCTCTCTAAAAAAAAGCCAGAGAGAAGTTGGCTATCACTATTTCTAACAACTGGTGCTAGTTTTCCTGCTTCTGCCGCTGTGACCAACACAAGTTGATGTGAAACACGACGAAGTAAAAAAAAGTAATAGTAATACTTTTGAATTCTCATAAGCATTCAACACTAGGCTATGTGGCAGTGTGGCAGATCTTACGCTGGCTTGGCTCTTATAGTTCACTCGCAAAAGAGTGGTTTATGAACTTTATAAAAACATGGAAGGTTCCGATTTACATTCGAGACCAGTATCGTGACTGACTTGTGACTCCCTGAGAACAACTTTGTAAGGGAAAGGAAAAAGAGAGGAACTTGTAATAGTGTATAGTAGACTCTATAGATTCACACACAGGACAAGCCTCAACTTCAACAAACAAAAAAAAAATTATGTGACTGGCTTGCGTTTGGCTTTGCTTTGGCTTGACTTACTTTTTCAGTCCACATGGGGTTCACAAAAAACACAAGGCGAGCGCAGGAGAAAGAATAGTAAAAGTGGTATCTCTGCTCTTGGTTCGAAAATTTTTCAAGGATAAGTACGGTCGTAAAATAAGAGAAAGAAGAGGAAAGCTTAACAATAATAATGATAATAATAGTAATAATAATGTACAAGTGGTAGTGGAATAGAGGGAGAGGAAAAAGCAAAACTGAAGATGAGGTAGACAGGGACAAAAAAGAAGAGAACAGAGAAGCAACCATCTTTCTAAAGATATAATATGTACGTAAAGGGGTAAAAGACAAGCAGAGAATGAAAAAGGAAACCAAAGGCCAAAGTATAAACCGCCAGGGGACTACCGCTCCGCCACTTCCTCTGTATTATGGCAATTACCTCCCAGTTAATTTAAGTATTCCATCAAACGAGAAAAGTGTTTTCGGGAAAAGTCGTAACCTCAAACGATCAAGGAAACTGACAGATGACATGGCTTACACTTACCAAACAGATCTACTAAAAAATACAACAAAATTAGCATGAAACTGTACTTAGCAGAGTTGCTTTTTTTACTCTGCTCCTACGTCTCTGACGAATAAGCATACGCACATAATAAACATACGTAAATAGAAGAAAAAAGCTAACAGATTTCTTGAGAGAAATGAAGTAACACAAAAATACAGTAAACGATGATGGATGCAATGACGGAAGTACATAGAAAGTAACTTGGAAAATGGAATAAGAATTTTTGTTAGTTTTTTCTCTTGTTTTTACAGTAAAGCGGATAGCATTTGAATGAACAAAAAAGAATCAGACCCAACAGATCACATCACACTTTCACACTCGGAAACTTTTTTCTCATCTTTTTAAGAACTGTGTAGTCTCTGATGGAGAGACGTTGAAAGAATTTTTTTGACTCATCGCTTTCTCTCTATTTTCTTACTAGTGTGGTGGTTGTGGCGGCAGCAGAGGCTTAAATAGATTCACTTCACATAGTGAATAAAGAGGATGGAAACTTGTGGAATAATGGAATTTTCAGTTTGTAGTCAAGAGGTTTTTACTTTAAAAACTAACTTTTTTTCTAGAGTTCACAGTATCAAAAAAATAATATTATTATGAAGAAGATGATATCAACACATATCTTGATATCACACAGAGTCTATATAGCTATTGTAGACCCATGTATATGCATATAGCACCCAAACAAAATTATAAAGTCATGTCCTAAAGCAATTTTTCCGAGTTTGCATTAAAGAGTGAGTAGTGGTGTGTGTACAGTATTAAAATAGGAAATAAACTTTGCCCCATAAAAGACCCATTTTCTCTCCTTTCTTTTGCATTATTATTACAACATTGCATTAGGCACACACACAATGATGTTTTGTATATTAATATATTATAGGATATAGCGAGAAACTAACTTCTTATGTTTAAAAAGTAACTGCACAGCATTATTATTAGCATCACGCTCGAAAATGTATATGGACTATTTTTGGTTTCATGATATTATTTGTGGATTAGATTGAGTATGCACAGCCAGCTAGTGAGCAAACTAATAGAGGAAATGATAAGCACTACTTTCATACAATTAGGCAGTCTCTTTAAATATAAAGTATAGTAGAAGCAATGACAAGAGTGAAAGCTGGGGAAAAAGTGCTGAATCACGCACAATATTATGTACACTTTTTCTTAAGTGAACCCAAACGACAAACAAAAAAAAACAAGCGAACGGAAAAAATGCAATTGAAAGAGAGGAGAAATAGAGAAAAAGAAAGCAATGATATGGTAGAGTAAGAAAAAAAGAGTGGAAATAAGGAAGCACACAAGTCATACTTTTTATTACCAGTTTTGTGATCACTACCGCCGCCACCAAAAACTCGCCTGATTTTAAACAGAAAGAGCCTGCCCTTTTCTTGCTATATGCATATTGGATATTATTGAGTTTTTTTAGTGGTGGAATGTACCTAAGTGGCAGTATCAATGTTTCTCAACCAAACAATGTCATTTCTGTATGATCCTCTTGGTAAAATTGTCCTTTGAACTGGCTCTAGAAACCATTCTTTTAGTGGCAGTGGTGGTGGAGGACGGGCAAACAACTTTAGTTTGGGTTATGAGTATGAGCTCCCTACTTCTATTTATTTCTACGTACGTACTTGAAGTAAAGTTTAGGAACAAGGACGAATAATGTAAGGGTATAAGTCAGGGAGAAAAAGACGGCGTAATTGAGACGGAGAGATTGGAGGAAGGAAAAAAGAAAATAACGGATGTTGGATGATTAATACTTGCAACGACTTTGCACACTGGCTGCTGTTGTGTGTAGCATACTGTACTCATATTCTCTCTGTGTATGTACTTGCTATTTTACATTTTTCCACTCTCATTTCCAAAGTTGTAAAAGAAACAATTCAAAAAGGGCATAATAGTATACAACCTATTATTATTATTTTTATTTACACAAGTTTGCAATTCTCTCAGTTTTCTTGCATTAAAGAGCAAGCTAGAAAAAAACAGCCTGGTCTAATGAAAATGAGCAAAAACAAAAGCAATGTGATATGAGCTATTAGATCCATATTGCCTTTTTATTGTTTGAATTTGACTTTTTCCTTTCAGTATGCACAAAAATAGGTTATTTACGAAAAAAATGGATGCGTCCAAATTAGCATTCTCGCATTACATAGGTTTTCTTAATGTATTTTTTTCTTTTCTTTTCTCTCTGCCTTTTTAATGTTTAGATTAAGGAAGGATGAAAGTCATCATTGTCGTCATCAAAGTCAATGTAAAAATGTCATTATAGCATCATAATCCGCTACTGTGTATGGCTGATTATCATTCCCAAACTAGATTGGTTAGTGCATTACATTGTCTATAAAATGCTATTCTGGAAAATGCCGAGATTTTTATTTGCACACTTAAAGCACAGCAAGTGTTGAAAAAATGTTATCAGTATCACGCCAGTCATCATCACTACTGCCACCGTTTTAATGCTTGTGTAATATTCGTCTAGGAGAAAATCGTGAGCCGTGGCGCAAGAAACAACATTGAAACAACACAATAATTATATTAAAGGACAATACAACACGTACACAACTTAAGAGCTCTATCGTCTGGTGTGGCATTTGAAAAGTCTTAAATTAGGGAAAGTAGGAGTCCCACACACATGGCATGTCATGGTGTATAGGCACTTCGCCTGGGTAAACCCAACACGTAGTCGAAATATTAATGAGCTTAAAACAGACTCGCTGTCTCATTTGCTTCTCTATCTGATAAGCGATATTACCCGTATACCTAATAAGTGCATGTAAGCATATACATATATCTACTATTATAATATTTTAGCCTATAAAGCTTCCTCTTTCTCTTCTTTACCAGGCACAACGACATCCTTCCGCTTTCACTCATTCATTCCATTTCCAAAAAGAAAGTCATTTTAAAAAATGACTCGACTATGATGATGGCGATGGTAATGGTGGAACGAGGAGCCTAATAATAATGTGTAGGTACATTATGATGATGATGACTACACTAGTCACTCGGAGAGCAGAGGGAGAGAGAGAGAGAGAAAGAAAGGGAAGAGCTAAAAAGTACGAAACGAGTACATAATTTTACAATACTCCCCATGGAATTTCCCCAAGTGCATGCTTTCTCATTCACTCACCCACTCATCCATTCATTCAGCGAAAAGGAAGTGGTAAAGTTTCTTTTGTGGTGGTCGTGGTGGTGGCAGCGTCGACGACGGTGCAGTACATACACATAGATTGACAAATATGCCTGGCATTATAATAACGATGATGATAATAATAAGTGTATAAATAAAGCAAACTTTTATCATATGATGAAGCTAATATATAAATGCGTATATTTCAACACTACAACAAAAACGTAATGAAAAGGTTTGGGTGTTATTGTGTTGGATTTGTTGTTGTTGCTGATACTTTTCCCTCGCTATCCATATACGAACATAACTTTACTACCGGCTTGGAATGAAAAGATCTGCTGCGTGAACGTACATTGCATTTTAGATTATTTGTGAGTGTAGTGAAAAGTAAAGCAACAACAAACTGTAGACACAATAAAGGCATGAATAACAAACGGCCCCCTTTTCTCTTTTGAAAATGCCGATAAGCTTTCAAAAAGTGCTTTCACTAGCTTGCATGAAATCAACCAGCCACGCTGTTATGCTTTTAAGACCTCTTTTGTGATGAAAAGGAACACAGAAACGTGGAGGCCTTTCTGGTTGGTTTGTTTTTTGGTCCTAATGTGTATTGCATGGCCACGCAAAAATATTTTTTGGCGAAGAGAAAATTTCATGGACGCCTAGTGTTTAAGTAAGTAAATAAAGTATACCACTGAATGAACAAATGCATTATATTTAGCAGAAAATTTTCTGCTTGCAAGATGCTTTTGTTGAGCATGAAGGAGGCTGTTGGCAAAAGTGCATCAATTACAAGAATATGCACTTGAAATTTTTTTGTTTTTAAAGTAGGCCTTCGATAAACAGGTTGACTTTGTCAATTGCACACCAGCAAGCTTTTGCATTTTAGATCGTACCGTACGCGCACATCAGTATGAAGATACACAACATTGGAATTGCCGGGTTAATCCTTCAACTCCTCCGTAAATTAAGCATTAAATATACTAACGTGGAAATCTAAAATATTATAAACCATTACACCACTAACAAAAGGTTAAGTAAAAAAATATCTTGAAATTGATTACGAATTTTTGTATTTTTAAAAAGATTCCTTATTCTTATTTCTAACAAAATGAGTCGACACTATCTTCCACTTTTTTTATCCCCAGTCTTGATTTTGTATTTGTAAAATTAGAATAAAGGTTTTTACTTAAAATAAAGGTTGATATAAAAGTAAATTTTAAAAGGACACTGAGAGATCAAGACAATCTTGATCATATAGCTTTTCGTACCAAGTTTCCGCTTCGTTATTTGTCCTTAACACCTGAAATGTTCTTAACTGAAGAACAAATATTTAAATGTTGAAATATTTATATAAATTTTAAAAAGCATATATGTACATAGGTATATAAATTTATTAAAATGAAAAAGCAAGATTTAATAGGTTTACGTGTGAATCTAATTTGAACAATAAGCGAAGGAAACTTCGACCAGTGAAAATCAAATAAATTTAATATAGCCAAGGTTGTATCATGTACTACAATATATCAAGCTGTAGATCCCACAAAATGTAACAGAGAATTATATTCACTTTATATCGCAAACCTGTCTAACTTTTTATGTGCCTACATGTATT
The DNA here is from genome assembly GCA_034700685.1 of Willowsia buskii. Lineage (NCBI taxonomy): Eukaryota > Metazoa > Arthropoda > Collembola > Entomobryomorpha > Entomobryidae > Willowsia > Willowsia buskii. The sequence continues at coordinate 20,202 of JAQIXW010000607.1, forward strand.
TTTATCACTAAATCAAGTCTGATATTAATGAATGGGTGCATTTTGCCTTGTGCTAAACTTTTGTGTACTCCCGATCTCACAGTATAAAATCATCTCCACTTATTCATAGATACTGGATTCATTCATTTTTGTGAGATGGGTGCGTATTTGCCATTATTTCATTTCTCTCTGCCATTCACTTTCTCTTTTCCTATTGTATCTACTAGAGTTATTTACTCTCTAACTTAGCATGAGGAGAGTAGAAGTTCATTTTATCACGGAAAATTACCCGAGAAATGAGATCAAACTTTTTTCACCACGTTTAAAGATTCCTGCCATTACTTATTCTCTTCTCAGTTCCAACTCGTTTTGGTAGATTCGTTTTTCGCCTAAAATACTACAAGCACAAGAGTCACTCACATTTTCTGACTTCTTTGCTTGAAAAGGTTTTATCCTTGCGAGGGCCAAATTATAGTAAGTAGTCAGTCCGTTTTTTCTTTATATTTTCGAGTCAATTGAGTTCAGTTATACGCGTATTCGCGTATAGAGATAAAGAGTTTGAAAAACACATCAGCTAACTTAATTTACATGATAGCTTTAGCAAAAAAAACTTAAAAACTTTATCCGTTTCATTTTATACAGAGGAATTTCGATATAAAAATGAGATCTGTTCTTGATTTAATGCTCTTCAGTGTATCAAAAAGAGGAAGAAAACGAAAATTATATGGCGGCGGATATTAGAAAAAGAGAGATTTAAGAGCTTAGCTTTAGAACGAATTCTTTTAAAATATCCGGCCTTCTTTTAACTACTTTTCTTTCCTCACAAACTCTTTACCATTTCAGGAAACTTATTTGGGCTTGATGGTTGGCTAACATTGCGCTAGAGCATGAAACCTACGACCTTTCCAATTTTGTTTAGATTTAATTTAAGCAAATTTCAACTTTTAAATATATCTCTTGACTCATAAGGAAAAGGAGGAAGATTAAATTTAGCAATAGTATATATAGCAAAACGGCGAATATTGCTGCTAAGACAAAAGCAATAAACGTGAGGAAAATCAGTTTCAACATAACTAGTCCTTTGATAGGTTTATAGTATAGGTTCAATGTTTCGTAGATTCTCTCTTGTATAAGTTCTGTTAAGTTAATGATTTTGTTTTCAAGTGGCTCATAAAAATTCATTGGCACTGGTGTCCAAGTTCTTTTCAGTGGAACAAAAATATTCACGCTACATCTTTCAACTTTTGATTGCAATATGATCAATTTTGAATACAAATATTACCGTTTCTGGTATTAAGTGACATCAACATTGTTACAACCGAGCATAATTTAGCATTATGACAGCATGATAACATATGTTTTTACTTTTTACTCGACTCGCTATTTTTTAAACTCCATGTTGCATTCTTCGATTTGTATAAAAACCTAAGCTACTACTACTAACAGGCGTATCGCAGTAAGTCTAGAAGAAAGAAAGAAGAAAGATGGGTTCAGGTGCATTAGTATGAAAAAAGTAATTGAGTTGAGTGAGTGTATGTCCTATTATGTCAGTAGTGTGGGGAAAAGGTACATGCCAATGAGTGCAAACACCAACAACACCAGTAGACAATCTAATATTCTTTCCTTCCTGAACTCCACTTTCCGGTTGGAGATTGGTAGGTTAAGAAAACAACGAGGAGGAGAGGAAAGATATCAAACCATATGTAATAACAAGTGAAAGCAGAATGTACGTACGTAAATTCTACACACACGCGCCTGTTTTCAGAGTTTCCAGACAGACTAGCGTATAGGCACTTATATCGGTGTATTGTATAGGAAATAAAAGTCAGAAAGTATTAAATTGGAATTGACAGGCACGCTCATGAAATTATAATAACAATTTTGTGCCAAGAGGAAATATATATTTGCGAATATTATAGTTGGATAGATATACAGCAGAAATAAAATGCTCCGCTGTTCAATTAATACTCTCTCCTTGTCTGACCAGAGAAACGGGTATCGTATGTCGATTGTTGGCCACAAATTCTACACTGTTCACGGTAGTGTTGGTATCTATGCACAATATTGTCAGATGGTATATGCACTTACATACATTTTCATGTCATGCATTATGTAGGTAGCAAAAGAAAACACTGGTTGAAAACCATTTCTCAATGAATATTAAATAAATGTGTTCAAACAAATGTTGTTGTTTTCCTAGAATTCTACTTTTGAACGACCTACAACCACAGAAAGCACAGGATATATATTATACAAAATGGACGCATTTTCTGGCTCGCAAGTTTCTAACTTTCGGTTGGGTGTCGTCAATTAAACAGGTTGTAAAATTACAAATTCTGTAGATGGCTTCAGATGCATTTTATGGTATCTTTGTTCCCCCCCCCCACTCATTTATTACTTTATGTAAACTAAAGACCAGTCTGAGACCTAAAAAGTTATGCTATATAAGACCTGGTTGATTTGCAATTGATTTTTTGTATTGAAACGCGCTAATAAGCATCTGTTTTTCTCAAGGTTGAAAGTTTAATAATTTCTGGTGGTGTGTAAAAAATTGATGAGAGGTGATGGTATGATTATGATACTATATCCCATTTATCATGTTGGCTTTTTCTCTTCTAACCCCGAGTCCGATGCTTTAATTTTACTCGCATGTTTGTAGACACTGCGATTATAAAACGAGTAGCAACACGGTAGACATATTTTACGATTTACAAAAGCACGTTTATGCTTTCATTTTTGCTTATGCATCTTTAATCTCACTTGGTTTTCATGTGATACGTGGCCATCTGAATTTTCACGTGTGCCTTAGTACTTTGCTTGTAAAGTATACTAATGCCTAATGCCAGATGATGAATTATTCCAATGCTCCATCTGTACACCTTCCTTCTACGCTGTCGTTGTCATTGAAGAATCATATATATAGTTTAATCCCAACAATACCAACCGATAACTACTGGCTCGCTAGTTCCAACTCCCAATCTGATAAGAAATCAGCGTTTGCTCTAGAAAGAAAGAATGATGGATAATTTGCCTATCGGACAGGCTTGCTGAGTACGCTACCTGATCGCAAATGAAAAAAGTGAATCTGCGTTTACACTTCATATTTTACCTGTTATCAGTGGCATTGTTACACGAACACGTGTATATCTTTCTCATTACCATATTATTTTGAAATATTTGGGGAAAATTATATGTATAAAAAATACACAAACGAAACAAACCTTTTGACATGACGTTGACCAAAAGTATTTTCGGCATATTCCAAAGGGCAAAAATATGTGTAATGCACATAAATAAAAAAAATAGGTAAAACAAAAAACATTTTCTCTTGTAGCTCCAGCGGTCAAGCTTATAATGAATACATGAATGAGCTAGACAAGTAACCAAAAAGCATCATGAAATGCTCATAAACAATACGAAAATATTGATAAAAGTCAAACTTATTTAGGAAAGAACCTAAATACAGAAAAATAGTAAAAGTGTGCTGAAACATGTAGGAAAGGAGAGTTGTCCGACTTGTGTGCTTTCCAGAGCTCCATGTCCAGTGCAAGTTTGCGACCTCGCCCAAATCCATAAATCCAAACATTAAATCACATGCTCACATGCAACTTACAAAAATATCCTCGTTTTCCAACAAACTCAAGTCAACTCAGCTTGCCAGCCAGTTTGACTATCTGGCTTTTTTTTCAATGCACATGTATACCTCTGTGTAATAATAATATTATTCTGATAATATAAAAATAATATGCATACCAAGAGCAAGCAGGGGAAGACGATGCTATGTGTTTCATACTTCACACAACATACCACAAGGTTGTTGTTGTTTTTTATATCGATATCAAACCAAAAGAAAACTTTTCATGTTTATATTTTTTTTGCATTCTCATAAGCCGGTTTTCTCTAGATGGTCTTTCGTCTTTCGTCCATATCTCGACTTGGTGGACATGGTCGTACATATTCATAATATTTTTTATTACCCGTATGCCCGAGTCCGAGGAGACATGTACAAAAGGGGAAAATAAAAAGAGGAATGTACGTATTTACCTACGTCTTTAGTACTAGTAATGCTACGTGAACCATTCTCAGGAATCTGAAAAATAGTGCATGCCTGTCTGCTTATTAACTCAATCAAGTCAACACTCACCACCACTGCCACGTTAAATATATATCAACATATGGCTCTTACACAAAGAAAAACAATGCATGCTTCCAATTTTTTTGGCAAATATAAGCGTGATATATCTTACCTAGTCACAAAATACTTCTTTATTCTCGACAGCGAGGAGAAAAAATAGAGAAAAAGAGTCGACACGTATAAGAAACCCAACGTCATGTTTCCTTATACTTACTTGGAAATGCATAAATGTATAAATACTTGTATGTTCGGGCCTTGTAAATTTGTCCTGGCCGAGAAAAATATTCCATCTTTGTAGAATAAGCTTGTTTTAGGCATCCAGGCACAAATGGTTTTGACAAAATTAATCCATTTGATCGAAAATGGGAATGTTGGAATGAATGAAAATTCTTCGACGTATGAACATTTCCTCGTGGTATGTGTCTTTAGACGAATGTTAGTTTATTACGAGATGTGCTTAACTTTACTTGTTAAATACCATCACACACAAAGCTTCACAAGTTAATGCTTTTTTATACTCGTTGACTGGATAATTAGTGTTACTACCACTAGACATGTAAGAATTGATGCAGAAATATAGAAACATGTGAATTAGTAAACGTTGTTCGTTGTTTTAAGTCTAATATGACTAGTATGTGTAAAAGCTTATAGAGGCGAATGGAATAACGTTCATATACATTCGTTCGAAATCATACAAGTCTCCAGTCACTCAAGCAAGCAGTCCGTCAGGTTCTTTTTAAGCAGTTCCAATTCGTACGATATCTCTGGATTCCTGTCAGGTCATATATTTTCCCCATTTTCTTCCCTTGTTCGTTAATGCCAAGCACTGCCAGTTGTCTTTCCACCAAAACACAGATATTAACATGTATACACGCTTTGTATACCTATTCAACAACAAATCATAATAAGCAAAATAATAGTTTCAGCTTGCGTTGAGTAGATTTTCTCATGCATTCAGAGCAAGTTTTCTTTATATGTGAGATAATGGCTTGATTATATGCATGCAGAGTCCTAGAGAAAACAAGAAACAGAACAACCTATTATCAGAAACACATTACGGTTATTTACCGTTATGATAGACTTTCTACGTTAGCCAATAAGTTTTATGGATTGCCCCTTAACAAAACATACTTGTCTTACGATTCTCGTGCTCTACACAATGATTTAGATTTCAACAAATTTATTGTTTTTTTATCTAAGAATCACAATCAGCAAGTACACGAGTTAAACTTTTGGATTGTAGCAAGGTAAAGTTTTCACAAAATGTCTCAATTGCAAAAATAAAGAACTTTTACATAATTTATATTTAGCCAACTTTCTACCTTTAAACTTTTCCTGCTTTCACCAAATACAAAATTTATTAAGTAAAATATTTTTATTTATTCATTCTTTTCCCTGATTTTATTTCGCGTGACTCTTTCTCTCTCCATCCCTCTCTCCCCTGCATTCCATTTTATTTTATGTTCTTTACCCTTTCCAATTTGTGATTGCAAAAAAATATCCTGTTAAACTTTCACAAAGACAGTTTTAAACGATTTGTGTTCGCATAAATCCTCATCCAAATTTGATTTAGCCACGGTGAGTGTGACAGCCATAGTGAAAAAAACGAAGAAAAAATCTAGTGAAGAAAAACTCCACAATTGCTAATACCACTTTCTGCAGCCTCGTACCAACACCACTATTTTAAATTGCATTTATTTTATTTGGTTAACTAATACAAAGGACTGAAAAGAGGATTGCATAGTCATTGTTTATTCATGAGCCCACAATTTATGAATCAAGCCATTTCCCTACTCTCTACCTCTCACTCCTACATGCACTACACATTACATTCCCACTTTCTCCTCTTCATCGTCCATTTTTAATCCACACAGAGAAATACCATTTACGATTACTACAAGGCACACACTTTTCTTCTCGACTCATTTCATTATTTTTTTTCTTCTGCGCTAAGGCAATGCTTATTCTAGGTTTTTTTGAGGCATCGACTGCAAAGAAGAAAGCGAATTGCCATTTTTTTGTAAACAGACTATAAGGTTGAGAAAGTGTAAAGGAAATAAGTTATGCGTTACATTATTTGCATTACATTTTTATTATTAGGAATGTATATTGAAACATGTAGATGAAATGGCCAAACTTATATAATATTCTTATTTCTCGACTCATATCATATTTGCAACTAATGGTTCTTCCGCGAAGAAAAAAAGGAGGTAAAGAATAAGGAGGAAAAAATTGTTGAACTTCTGGGATGGGCTCCTACCCACTAAAATGCCGAGCTAGTATAACTTTCCGTGTAATATGTACAGTATCCAAGAATGTGTAGTGGCTCTACTTTTCTTACCTTCAGCTTTTTTGTTTGTGTCTGTGAGTGTGTGGCTCATTCATGATGATGGTGTAAGTTACGTAAGCCATAACCGTAATGGTCTTTTAAACCCTAAAAACCAACCAAAGTATGGCTTCCACGATTCCAGATAAATCATCATGAACACACACACGTACCACCGCCACTAGACCCAGCAACACAACAATATAAATACACTCGTTAGATCAGTCGGATAAAGTAAAAAATGGGATAGTGTGTGTGTAAATATGGATGCCTATAGAACGCCTTATAATTCTTTTAACTTTTTTTGGCCAATTTATCCTTGAAAAATGCACTTTCTAATGGTTCTATACTCAGCTAGGCGAGAGAGGTAGAAAGGCAAAAAGCCATAGTCGTACACTGCCTTTTCGTGTGTATAACCCTTTTTGTTGGATCATACAACATTGCTCTTCCAATGTAGGGGGCCTCCACGGAAGTAAGCAACAAGCCTTTAGCACCGTATCGTACTGGAGAACCGT
>JAQIXW010000608.1:0-27122 GCA_034700685.1 Willowsia buskii
TTATGTACTCGAATAATATACCTTTCTCCATCCCCCAATGATAATATGAGATAGTTGACGATTGATAATACGATCAAACCTTTTCGTAAATAGTTTATCTTATCACTTATCATTCAATTAAGGCAGCAGTGACCGAAGTTTTGTGAGTGGATATTGTAAATCTCACTCACAATCGCGTGTCATCTCCACCTCTAAGTAACAACATGTGTGGTGAAATGTATGATTGATAAGCCCACTGCGAATCTGCTTCCACTCCTATCATACCCTACAAACCCCTACCCATAGTTCAGAAACGGTCGGCCTCCGGGCCGATGGAAAGATATTCATATCTCACCCTTGGAATTTAAAACGCTTCCACCGATTTCCGATAACGTCTAAATAGTTTTCAAATGGAGTCCTAAAAAAATTTAGTGGTGATAAATCTAACCTCCGCAGAAAAATAAACTACAAGTCCTTGATGCTCTCCTTACCAGGATTTAAAAAACCGTCATTTAATCATTCCAGCTTAATCTAAATATGAAAGAGATCTCTTGTTGATTGAGCACACAAAATTATAAAATTCAACTGAATTTGTGTGAAAAAATAAAGAATTTCATTCTTAAAACAAACGAGAGATTGAAGGAGAGAAATATTGTGAATTTCACTAAAAATGAGACTAAACTGCAAGCCTACATTCTCCAAAAAAAGCTATTGAAATTCAATGCAATTTACAAAAAAAAAACATGGAAAAATTTGTAGACAAGTGAAAATTAAAGCATCATTTGTATTTTAGAAAATATTTTCATGAAATAATTACCGGCAAGTGACATTATATATATTTAGAAAATTCATTTCTGATTTTAGGATTAGAGCTGACGAACTTTTTTCACAATTTTTTTTTGTTAGGGAGTAATTTCTTCAGTACTATATAATATATTCTTGGATATTTTTTAAGTAATCTGGTGAATACTCGAACTAATAAAATATCAAACAAAATCTAAACGGATTTGAGACTAAACACGCGACAATAATTTTCTTCAGTTGTCAGATTTAGCGTACACTTCTTGAGACTGCCTTACACAATTTAACCATTTATTGAATGTAATGTGAGGATAACGTAAGGTGTGTCGTAAAGAACAAAAATAGTATAACATTGAACTCTTTTCATTTGAAATTAGTTGATTTGCAGATGCATTACCATACTAATCGTGCATGCATTTTTACCTCTCCACCAGCAAGAACGCATTTGCTGGGCTAACGGATTTTGGAATTGTTAGATTTGCGATTTAGAATATATCATAAATAAAATATAGACGGCGTTGAGGCTTAAACTACGGCAATTATGTCTTGACATGAAATGTATTGAATGTATTCATCAATTCTATTTAAATTCAACTTTATAGCGGGGATCAGTCCAGCTTTCAGCTCGTTCCAATCTTCGTATACACTCAAAGTCGACCCGTGCTCACATTTTGCATACAAACAAACATTGAAGATGCAGAATCGCGGGAAAATTTCTGGATTTATAGGTAGGTAAGATCACCCCATCCCATGTGTTCATTCAGATGTGATGAAAATTACCAAGTAAGCATAGAAATACGCTAGAAATAACAAAATTAACGATGGGATTCTAACGAATTAAATTCAATATGTATGATTACTGACTTTTGTTCATTTTTTAAAATTCTTTGCAGCCACATTTAGAGTGGGATCATTAGTGCGTAGGAAATCAAAAAATTCAAATTTTTTTTAAATTTTTAGAGGTTAAAAAATATTTAGATTTAACGAAATATCAAACATTTTCTAAAAAAATTGGCTGTCCACACTCGATTTCCATTTGTCTAGCATTCAACTTTCCTGGCATCCAGACAGCGAATCTTCGTAATTGAACACCATAAAATATTAGGAATAAAAGCTAAACGGCTTTGAGGCTCACAATGCAACACTAAATCTTGACATGTGAGGTATGGAAATTAGTACTTTTGATGAATAATCAAAGAATAGCATGAAAGCCTTAATGATGATGACAGATAAGCTTCTAAACATTTTGCTTTTCAAGGACAGATAAGAGCACTCACAAGTGGTGATGGAGAACCAGAAAATTATCTACTAAGGGAATCGTGCCCTAAAAATAGTAAGAGTACCAGTGCATTAAAAATGTGTTGCTATTTTGTGTCTTAGTCTACGTCATCGCATTATACCTATGTCAACGCTATGCCGAAAAAAATTCTTTTGGGTTTAGTTTCATGTCATGCTAATTTCTCCGATACAATAAAACCACAACAAAATAATATTTTTCTATGGATTCACAGACAAACTTGTGCTGCGTTTCGATATTCAACTTTAGTTTTTAAATATTATGGCATTATAAAGGAGCGAATTTTTTTCGGTGTTCTTAATTTGATTATAATTTATAAGCTGTTAACTCAGGAAAGAAAATTTAGATTGTAATGATTTAGATTGCATAACATTATTTTTGTAAAAAATATGTATTAAAATAGAAAATGATCAAGTATGGGCTGTATTAGAATACTAAGAGGGAAAAAAGGAATTAAAAATAATAGTAGTACTTAAAATTAGGTAGAGCACTTACTGAACTTGAGTTCTGAGGTAAATTCGAATTGGCTATATTTTACGATTTAAAATATTATATCAAACTTTAATAGAACTTTATAAAGCTGGACATTTCAAATAGAACAAGAAGTTAAATCTAAGAACATTCCATGTATATAGTTATGCTGCTTCTTTATACTTCTATCAAGTCGGTAAATTATCTACCTGATGAATAATACATATATGCATTTATGTGATGAATATTTTTAGAAATTTGTGACTATCTACATGTCTAGATTGTTAATGGTATTTTATAAACCTCACGCATGTCAAAAATGAGAGTATCAACTCTGCTTAACTTTTCTTCATGGCGATTGCTGTGTGTTAAATCATCAGATTCATCTTTCTACTTCTGGATGTCTATACCAACAATGTTTGGTACTAACTAGTTCTGGTCCTAATAATTGTTTCCTTTTTTTCGATAAAGCACTTCGCTTCAAATTTGTTGACATTATTGGCGTGTCTTTTGTGTGCAGGAGTATCAGGAATTCATAAAAACCGCCTTCTTATTTTCCTCTGGGTTTTTTCCGTCAAGCCACTACATTTACTCAGGTGACCTGTGCAAATCGATGAAGTCGTGATAATCATTTCTTTATGGTGATGTAATCTTCTGGATGAACCTGAAACCTGAAAAAAATTTTCTGAATCGGTTTTTTGGGGGCTCATGAAATGGGAAAACTTTTTGTTATTTGCTCCCTTCTTTTTTATTTTAAAATTAACGACGATAGAGGTTTTGACAAAAACTGTTTTATTCTCGACGTTTCGACTTCTAACAGTAAGTCATCGTCAGGTGAAATTATTCGACAGAAGTAGTTGGCAAAACGAAAAAAGCGAACAAATCTGATTTCGCTGAGGTTCGTGAAATTTAAAAAAAACCAAAAGCCTGTCCCATCCAATGTGTTGATAAGTGAGTAAAAATTACGCATGTACAAATCCGCACGATAACGGAGTTCATCTTCCTACACTTTTCTACAAAAATTAAACCCAATTTTCAAATAATTTTCATCCTAATTTTAAGGAATTAAACATATTTATTTGATTACATGCGTTTCTTCATTCAACACCGATAATTCCGTCGTAAAGCTTAAGGTACCTTATTGCAGGGAGATCCTATTCCTTAAAATATAAATAATAAACGGAATTTAAGCATACCATGCGACTATCTTGATTTATATTATTATGCTTGGCGACTTAATCAGTTAATTATTAATTATTTACAATATACAATAACTAAACTACCATGAAATCTACAAAACAATAATTATTGACTACACTCCTACATAATTTTAACCTCAATTAGTTAGTCTACGCCCAAAAAGTTTGTAGATGTGAAAAATGCAGGTAATTGGATGAACTAAAGTCACAAAAATTGTACACTTTAATTGTTCTGAAAGTCTGTGCTGAAATCGCATCTTCAAAATTAATCAGGAACTGGATTTATCTCAGGATTGTGCAGTGGTGATGAACAATAATAATGTGCAAGCCACACACAAGACACCAAAAATTATACCCAAAACAAGCTATAATTTAATTGAGCTTATAAAAACGTAAATAATTAGTAATTTGTTGCTATCCTCAAAATGAAACATTGAATATAAGGCTAAATGCCCAAAATCTCCGGCAACGTTGTCAAAAATTATTAATAAGGCAGGACAGACCTTGGATTTATTTATTTTTACATAAATATAAATGTATTGGAACTCAAAATATTACACAGGAATGCAAGTATGTCTGCAGACAAATTGTGATTCACAAGTGACTAAATTAATCGTTCAGGCGAAATGATTTTATGCATCACATGTTTGTATAGAATAAGTTAAGCTGCCTAACAATTCAATAAAGACCCTTGTTGAGGTTGCCAGCGTAAATTGCGTGTGTTTTATAATCAAATTTTGAGAAAAAAACATTTGAAGTACAATGGATTTATGCCACATGTAATATTAAAACGAGTTCTGTAAGTTTTGGTAGTACTCAAAACTGCTCTCAGTAACGTTCCATAGCAAGCTGATACTCAATCGGTTGAATTAATCAACGTTAGAATCTGAGCTATGAAAGAATGATAGTACCCACTTATTACTAATAAGACCCTTCTCGTGCAACATATTTAAGTCAGTGGAAGATTATAGATCGTTCAATTCGTGTCTGAAATGAAAATTTTATTCCCTATATTTAATGCTTGCTTTACTTCCTTTTTTCAAAAACTGTGAATGATTTTTACTGTTTGTCATTAGTTTAGAAAATAAAGAAACAGAAACCAGACTTCTCTGAAAATTTTATTTTGTAAAAGATAAGAAGCTTAGATTTGTCAGGAAAAGATTCAATTGCTATTGACATACATCTTTGTTTTACCCGGACAACTAAATCATGGAGTTTTTCCTAAGTTTTCTTACGATAACTATTGCTGCCACCCTAGCTAATGCTTATCATGCTTTGTTTGATGAAACCCAGCTCACGGCACATAAAATTTCCCAATTCAACAGATACTGGCCATTTACAAACCAATTTCTGGATTGCACCGTTCATTTTTCTAGAAGCGAAGATTCATGGCTAGATTTGTTCCACAGTGTGTTGCACCTCTGCCATCAACAAAACCGGCAACATCCATGCGTAAGCATTCACACCGTATCTCCTACTGATGTAATCACCAGCGCTGAGTTTCTGTCCGATGAGGAGAGCTCGTACTGGAATGCAAGTCATTACAAAGACATCTCACCGATTTATAACTTTGCATTCTCTCCTGTCAAAAACAGTGAGCATTGCATCTTAGAACTACCGCAAGTAAGATACATCGGTTTGGACTTCTACCAGGCAGACAGATATCAATGCCATTCTGAATACTATTATGAGTGCCGTTGGATACAAGTCCCGAACTTCGTATTCATACCAATCTCAAAGTTCATAAAGCAAAGACAAATTAATAGTTTCTTTGGCTACTATCGAAGTGGTGGGGAGCCATACCACCTGATTTCTAGAATATTTCTGTTGCACAGTGACAAATTTCACGTTGCTGGCATGTGTCTTAAATGTTTTATCGTAGAGCCAAATTGCAATGCACAAACGCACTGGAAGGAAGTGGCATCAAGTTTCTTAACGTTACCACGTGTGACGCTTATGAAGACACTTGACTACAATAAAAATTTCAGAGATATTTCTCAGGTGCACTCGATATGTCCATATGCTAATCCCTTCACCACTTCAGTTTATAAAGAAGACTCATTGGAGTCATGCATTTTGGACATCTTTATTTGGCAACAAAATATCTCAAGACCTTTCAATTATGCTCCTCGTAAACATCGAGTTTACGGTTCTACTGGCCAATATATGTTTCCATTTGGATCCGAATTCCGCGGGCTACGATACACAATTTTTATAAAAAGGTTGATTCGTGGTTCTTCATTTGAAACCTATTTTTCACTCTTGTCTCCGTTTGACTGGAAAGGGTGGTTGGCTGTAGCAACCAGCTTCTTGTACCCGGGCATGATCTTAAAGCTTACGCAGCATTCAGTAAACGCATATTTTTGGTTGTGTGGTACACTTTTGGAGCAATGCGATGACAATAGAAAGCGACTGAACTGGAAAAATTGGTATCTGGTAACAATTTGGTTACTTGGGTCATTACTGGTCCGCAACGCTTACACATCGACAATGTTCACTTACATGGCAAAAGAGCCTGATCCTGTCTACGTCCCTGAATCATTGCATGACCTCGTTTATTTCACTGATATTAAATTTCATGCTTCCTGGCAAACTCAAACTAAGCTGAATTTAGGAAGAACACTTCTCTTGGAAGGTTTCCGGAAATCGTCATTTCGTACAAAATTTTTAAAGATTTTGGACCGACTCGTGAATTCCAGTGTTTATGATTATTGGAAAAAATGGTGGTTTGTCACTTTACAAATGCTAGGGGAAGACTCAGCCGGCACCGGTTGCACCCAATCAGGCTTTCAGTTTCCTCAAAAATTGTCAGATTTCAGTGGGGTATTTCAATTTAACGAGAAAGTATATCCATGTCACAGTTTTGAAAAATTTGCGTTATTGTACGAAAGTCAAGATAATAAGCTTTATTCCGAGTACCCAACCGTCTCGATAGCAAAGCTAAATATTAATTTGATGAATGTATACCATGCGTACGAGGCTCAAGGCCAAGATTTCGCTTCGGAAATAAACGCATGGTTTACATATGGAAGAAAAACGTATCACTATGACTTTAGACAATTCCTGAGCTTCATAATCCAATCGGGCATTTACACATTACAGTCATCATATCTCGGAAATGAAAACATAAAGCAACGCATTGTAGAAAATTTTGATCACCGGTCAATTGGAACCAAGAGGAATCTTATTTTTAAATTGTATAAGCAGTGGAGCTCCCTCGGATGTTTTGAACTTTACAAGCAAGCCTGCTCCTCTACGGAGCTGATTAACAATCCTGTTGAATCTGTTGCGGACACTGTTCGAAACAAAGATCTGCTAAGTTTGTGGGTGATATTTTTTGTGCTGATGCTGCTTGCTATTTGTGAGTTTGTAAGAAATTTATTATTATATAAAAAATAGCGACCGTTTTGGCTTTTATTGTGGAATATATGATTAATTGACGATTTGATTATAATTTGAGATGAAATCGGGGAATTCGAATTTTTGAAAACTGATGCATTCACTATTCCTACAATTCGTCTGCCACGAACATCAACCAGTTAAAACCTTATTTATTTCACATCCTGCTTTTCAGTAGAAAATTCATGATTGATTTATAAAAAGGAAAGGTATGCGAAATGTAATGAAACTATCGAAACAAGGAGTAGTATACTTTCTCAAATCGAACTAAACCAATTAAAAATCCATTAATTTCACATATTATCATCCTGTTTTTCCGCATAAACTAATTGCTCAGCTATTCCTTATGCCCGCATAAGATCCTCCAACATGGAGCAGTACTCCCGTCTGTGTGTGTCTGATATCCTCAAAGAACGCCTACACAAATTCTGATCACGATATCATGCAATTAGAAGTAAATAATAAGTAAGATGGGTGTTTCAGTGTGTCAGGCTAGATATATCCGATCCGAAGTAAAATTGATTTTATCATATAACTGAAGACAACTAGTGTGCTTTTTATTTTTTACTTATTACTTTGACAATTCATGATGCAAGCGGATTGTCTACCTTACCATACGAGACAGCGTGCTGCTTTGTCACAAAATTCTTTACTGTATACTTTATGCTACACATTTTAGTACTAAAATAATTACAAATTCCTCAAATTGGAGCATGCATTTTTAAGTTATCCATAGGCAACTTCAATTATCAAAATTTCAATTATATACGAGACAAAATTCGTGCTCAGCAACGTGTTAGTACTAAAGTAAAGTAAAATCCAATGTAAGTACACGCTACAATACTAGTTTTAAAGCTAAATGCAATACATATTTATACGCATAATATATTCAGAATTATCATAATTCATGAGAACTAAATACTACTTTCCTCTTGTGATTAAATCATCTCGATCTCCAAGTTTCAAAATTCTAACTGGCATATGGCCATATCTATTAGGCATACCATGTGTTAGTAAAAATTGTTAATTTGACTCCATGTTACCTTCAATTGCTATTTCAGATATGTATCGTTCCAAAATGAAAGCAAGTTTAGTCCTTTGTACCTTCACTGTGACCCATATAATAGCTGCATTTAGTGGGAAAAACATTTCCGATGACTTACTGTTTTCAGGATACCACAAGTTGTTTACAATCAATCGACACGATGCTAAATATCTTGATTTCCGTCGTTCGTATAAATTCAGACCAATACCCAGCAACAGAAAAATGAAGGAATCATTAGAAAGGGAGTCTTTACAAAACCTGTCGCACTTAATTTCTACATTTGGTGATCAAAGATGCCTCACAGTTGTCGACAACTATCATGGACTTGACATTCCAGGTGACGCTGAACATTCGATTCTGATTAGAAGAATTATACCTGCAATGCTCTCGGCACCACATCATTCTGACGAAAAGGACCGCCCCGTCTGGTTTCCTGTGAGAAACACAAAATGGAACTCAACTGAGCTCCAACTTGCCCTAAAGCCGTGCATGTACAGCTCATACTACAAATATGTGACAAGTTGCTACTACAAACTGGAGTATTTATCCTTTACGATGAAATCAAAACCGTGGCAGTGCGAAGTTCAAATTGGGCTGTTCCTTCCTGAAATATTAACAAATGTTGAACCACTTGAATATCCAACTATGTTTCAGCATTCAAGTGCGTTTCCAGATCCAGACACAATGAACAGATTTCCTTCTATCGTTTCAACCCAAATCACATTGGTTTCAAGTGACGTTGATATTTTTGGCAACGATGAAAGGATTCGTCGGGTTGAAAGGCAACTCGTATATAAAATTTTTGGAAAGCCATTAAAGTTTGCGCATGTAGAATTACTTGTTTTAAAAGTTTATAGAAATAGCTCAAAGCTATACATGTATTGTAGAGTGTGCCGACCAAGGACTTATCACCTTATCCAAATGAGTACACTTAGCGATTTTGTAAATGTTCACAGCGGTGCAATCATCTCGAGAATTGACAAATCACTCCGGGTTAGTTTCACGGGGGAACCGCTTTCCGATTTTAATGGCAATGTGTATTCATGCAAGAACAATTTCACTAAACCCCTTTTTCTTAATGATGTCCACATTACTGACCAAGTTGCTCATGCGTTTATGAACGTTTGGATGACACTACTTCGCAATTATTCGTACCACATGGGACCCCGTAGAGAGTGCGCGAATGGAAAAGCACAAACTATTCCACTCACATTGTCAATGAATGCTCAGTTCGACTTTGAAACATTGGTGGGAATTTCAACCTCCTCAAAAGATGCACTGGAAAATTATGAATTTGCAGTATTTGATAAACTGAGTACACTACAGTTCATAGGGTGTGGTGCCACTGAGTCGGAATCTTTAGCGTTTTGGGAACTTACGAATGTCTTCGACTCATACGTTTGGGTCTACATTTTAGTAACTTCTGTCGCCCTGATTTTTATGCTAAAGCTTTTAAGAGCAAGCAAACTAAACACTTTTGCAAGTCATATAGAAGTAGTCGTGAGGGCGTACTTGACCCAAGATGAAGCTACTCCGATTTTGTGGCGAATTTCGTCCGCCAGATTCTGTTTGGCACTATTTTCTCTGGCGGTTACAGTGATCAGCAACGCTTGGAAAAATGACAATGTCTACAATATGGTTCTACCACGTAAAGCTGTGCACCTGACCAAATTTATACAACTTGCGGAGAATAAATATATTTTGCACACTCGGGCAATCAGTGTTAAAGCTTGGGTTGGAAATGAAGGTGAATATGTCATTACGGAATTTAATCATGACGACGGACATGACTCAACATCCAAGCACTTTCATTTCGGCTCACATTCTGAAGTCGGGGTTCTTGAGTTTGCAACTTATGAAGGGACCATGAATAAATGGAGTTTAGATCATTTGGTGTATAATCACACATCCATGCATCCGCTAGAAACCGCTCTGTTTGGTGAAGCTATATCAACTAGCAAAAACCTGACAAATAATTTCACGTCTTTTGATGGACTTAGCGGTGGCCATTTGGCTCTGCCATATATAAATAGAGTCTATCGAGAAAACGAGGGAAAGGTTTTATTGAAACATTTACAAACGTGTAACAAATCAGGTCTGGTTTTACTTGGTTACATGTGTTTAGAGCATTCGCGTAAACTGCGCAAAGCAGACGTGTCTGTGGACAATATTCATCTCGGAGAAGAACGGTATTACCAATCCTACACTGTGTTTAGTATCACTTTCTATACTCCAATGTGGCTCGTGAATAGAATTAGAATATTTAAAGAAAATGGAGTTTTGGACTTGTGGGAAAATTATATAAATAATATAAAGCTTCTGGATCAGACTCCGTCTAATTTAAATGTTCCAAAACCTTCCATGAGTGGGAACATTTCAGTTATATTTTTCGTCATGCCTGGAGAACTTAGCTTCGCAACAATTTGTATTGCGGTTGAGTGCAACCGTTCGGTTCGAACCCAGATAAAACATTGTGTCCGCTTCTTCGACGTCAAAAATTTCAAAGTGATTTTAAAGTTAAAAAAATGTGACATGACAAAACTTATAAAAAAGATTCAGGTATTCAATTCGAAACCGAAGTTATAAGAAAAGTATTGGCTCATTACTAAAGTTTCGGAAACTTTTGCATTTTTACCTAAATATATCTAAAATGAGGAGGAAAAATATTTAAATTATGCGCTTTTAAAATTTAACAGAATTTTGTTGCAATCATTCAAACTCTACTTGCGTACAGGAATATCAGAATTTTGATTCTCATAAAGTGTAACCTAAATTTTATTCTGTAGACATCACCTCAACATTTTCTTAAAAACTGTGCATAGTATTTTAAGTTGTAGTTATTATCAATTTAAAGTTTTCCAGTTAAAAATTTGTACTTCAATAAAATATGCATTTACTTGCACATCAAACTTTTAAATTAATACAGTAGATTGAACGTGAATAAATGCTTGAAAATTTGTTTTTAATTAAAATTTCAGTAAATCACTTACTAGGGAAACCACTATAGTGTGACTCTCCTCCAGACTTCTAATTTATTAATTCTGACTAATTTTGATATGCTGAATTCATATCCGTTGTCCGTTTGCTGGGAGAATTCGGTTTTTAATTGTTATCAGCATTTGAAAATAGCCCTTACCGCGCGGAACGCCTGCAAAACCCGCATGCAACACGCACACACACACATCACCATCATAATCGCGAGTGTGTGTGAGGGAGAGAGAGAAACAGAGACGTTTGCAAATTTCCAAGTGAATATATGAGAAAACTACATTGTTTCTTGGGCGTACCGTACATTTTTGTGATCCCAGTAAAAATAAGAGCGATATCGGAATATTTTGTCGGTTGAGCTTTAAACAGTAAATGAAGGGATCTGAAGGCATTTTCGAAATATTTTAACTACGTAAGATGTTGGCTGTGATATAACTAAACTACTGGATTTGACATAACTTTGTTCAATGAAAGCTTGACTTTGACTGTCTCAAATTTTTTTTAAAGGTTAACTTCAAACAGCAAATTTGTGCAGAACTTATTGCGTTTTAAGGTTGTAATCAATAGATTTTAAGCTACTTGGTTACAAAAACCAAAATCCGTATATTTTTAATTCTTGGTATAGTTGTATAGAAAGATGCACAGATGTAAATATGCTTTAAATTTTTGTATGGGCAGTTGTGCAGCGTTAGTAGTGGTATTAGTGTCACTTGCGTTATTTATATGACACTAACGTAGCTCAATCACACAACAAGCAAATATGGAGAAAAAATTAACTGTTTGTTCATGTTAGCAGTATGCCTAATTATTGGCTAATGCCTTATATGTAGCTTGTTTTTGTGGGGTAATGCATCTGAAAGAGCACAAAAAACTGTATCAATAGCTATCTAGTAAGCAGCAACACACAGCTAAACACAGAAAATTGCACAAAAGCAGACCATAGATATTCTGCTTTATATTATTAGCTACCAACTACATCCATGAGGTCGTAAAAACACTAAAATCTACAAAACATCATATTTGTGGACGGTTTACTTGGTCATGTACTTTGCACGAAAATTCAATGATGTCGCCAGTTTAGTGCTGTCGTATTGCTTATATTTACTCTTTCATATTTGAGTTAAGCAGGAAAGATTAAACCACGGTTTTAAAATCCTTGTGGAATGATTTGAGACTCAGAATTTTTGCCGCGGAGGATACACCTTTTGCCACCAAACTTTACAAGAATTGTTAAATTTGTTTTAAAATCTATCTATTTTTACAAAAGCATTGCCAAGTTTTTCTTCTGATGAGCACACAGAAAAAACCGTAGGTACTTTTCGGGATGTTATATTTATGGATGAAACATGGAACACTCTGAAAAATTATCGTATAGAACTAGTTATCAAATTATTAATTCTTGTTTATTAAAGTTTCAATTTTATGCACACTTTATATTTGTATGATGATTTGTGATACAAATTTTGCGATTCATAAAGGCACTAAATTAATAATGAGATAAGAAATAATCGTGATCATCAGCGCATTTAGTTTTACACAACTTGTGTTCATGTTTAGAAAAAATCTTTTGTTTTGCATGATATCTACCTGGATCACGGATCACATCATTATCAACATGCTCGTCAAGCTACAAATCAGACGGTCAGAAATTTAAATTCAGCTACTGCAAATAAAAGATTCCACAAACTAAATACAATCATTCATTTTGTGCGGAATATTTTATTTAAACACGTTATTTTTAAAACATTTTTGCTAAGATTGAATTAAAGTATGCTGGTGAAAATTCGAGATAAAATCGATTTATCAGAACACTAAAACGTCTAAATATTTTTATAACCTTATCTACAACCGTTTTGCGTTGTTTGTGAAAATTTGAAATAATGTGAACCTTGGTTTTTGGAATATATTGATGCTTGCAGGAGAACCAAAAAAACTCCATAATAAACGCAAAACTGCACAACTCCATGCAAATGACCCATAGAAAAAATACTTTAGAAATTCCATTTTCTAGCTTCACCTGAATAAAATGACTTTCAGAACTTCCTTTAATCGCTTTGTTCAGCCATTTATACATGTCCCTATTCTGCACTGGATCGGAAGACGCTATGTCATGACTTTCTTTAATCATCCTCTCTACAGTGCCAGAATCGATAAATTGTTGAAACAATTCAGCGAGTTCTAAGTGATTCGGTGGATAAACTGTCCAGTAAAAAGGGGCAACGTAAATTGGCGGCGTGCTTAGGTGACATTTGACATTTCACATATTCATTTTGTTGTGCTTTATAACTTAACGTATGTTGGCAAAAAACGTTGTCTCTAAGGTCTCGTCAACCACTGCCACTTTTTCGACAGGGGCTTAGATTAGCTTCCGTCCGTTTTCAGTCTTTGGAGAGACTGATTTTACTCTCGAGAAAAGTTTAGTTAAGATAAGAAATCGAAAGGTGCATATCTGCCAGACTCGTTGGAGGTCATGTATGAAAGAAGTACCTTTCGGTCGTGAATGGAGTCAAACGCCGGTGCCAACACTGAGCAGCCTTTGGTATACAGATCCGCCAGTGTTTCGATTGCGTCCTCTTTAGGTGGTCGAACTAAATTACTCGACAAATCACTCGAATATATGTCCACAAGTGGCTTGACGCAGAAAAGCCAAAGTAAAAGTAGAGGTCACTTTTTGTTTATTCGTGATACTCCAGCACACAAAACGCACTCGATTACTATTAAAATGCAATTTATCAAACCGTTTCTTAGAAATAGGGACACAATTATTCCCACTAAAAGAAGAGAATACCAAACAAGATTTGAATACACATCGAGAAACAGGGACAACTTGTAAATTGGCTCCCTTTTCCAGCACGGAAAATCGCAGTAAAAGAAACTCCACTCGTTGCTGTCTATGTACTTATAAACTGACCTTTCTTAAGATTGTAAACCTTGATGAGAATATGAGACCCATTGGTGCCAAGGAGAAAGCCTCAGGTTGAAAAAGTCACCTAATACGGGAATCATCCAGGGGATATTTCCGTGTGGCAATCTTCTGTCCCTCACGAGAATTTCATTTGCTGGATTTAGCCAATCCACTACGTTCAAAGAAGCATTGATTTTTTCGGCTAGAGCTTTTGCTAGAATTGGAATGTAGGAAATGAATGCAGAGTTTCTTTCGGAAACGTGAGGTCACGAACACACCATGCGTCGCTCTAGTAATTGGCTACTTTTACGCTTTTTACTGTTTTACGTTTTACTGTACGGTCGCACTTTTACTGTTTTCCATGATGATGTCAGGTTAGTGTCTTTAAGCTTTGAAATATTGGAGAGGGTAAAGTAAGAGAATTTGTTTTGGCTTCTTTTCTAACTCCAACTACATCTATTTAACATAATACATTTGGATGGACAGGAACGCAAAGGTTGGTATTTACGACTGATATGAATTTTCGACAAATTTACTCCAGTTGCTAGTGGGTCTTAATAAACTTAACATCCATTTATTTGCAATTTAAAATATTTTTAGATATGGAATTGATGATTTAGAAGATAAAGATATGGTTCATGTAGTAAGTAAAACCATTAATTTAATTCCATTCAAATTTTGATGCGTCGATATTTGAATATTCGGTGGACTAGATTCTTCAGTGCACAATTGCGTATCGCAAGGAATATAATGCGCCAGTACAAAAGGGGAGAGTTTGTAATTTTTGCAGAATTAAATTCTAATTGCAAAAGTACCCAAATACAACAGTAGGCGAAACACAAAAATTCTCAGAAATTCTTTGAAATCAGACTTCATTTTTCATACTGATTTTTGGATTCTCCTTTCCATCTTTCTTCTTTTTTCTCAGAAAAACTATGCATTTCTCTGATAACTGACTTGAATTTAAATTCAACTTGTAGAATTTCAAATAGTCTTTTACCTTTCTCGATTCACAAAAAAATCTCTTCAGCTCAAACAAAAAATTTAAGGTAAATTTCAGTTCATTCATTCTAGCTTCCGGTGTGCAGAATTGGGGTAGGAGTAAATTATTTATCCTTTTAAGTGGACATGGGAATGGTTTTCCTGTACGAAATTGATAATCCTAGATAAATATCTCTGTTTTGCGATCAAAAAACGATTAACATAAATTAATTTTTTTGCGGTTACTTTCGATATGTAAGGCAATCTGACATACTAAACGCATTTAATAAATACATGTTTAGGATATGATAATGAAGGATTATAGAGAGAAAATACGTTAAAAACTTCCGAAATATTATATATTATATTTCCATAAGAACATAGTATACCAACTATATGGTCCAACGATATTCCAGAGGATTTGGATAGGCCATTGGTTGTCTCTTTCGAAGTAGCGTCATTCAAGAATGCAAACTCACCTTATATCAAGTGAAAAGCAATGCCAACCTTCGTACCTAGGCTACATATAGAAGGGAGTTCGATGATATTTGTACCACTAATTGTGATTTTCAAAATAAATCACTTAGCACCGTTAAACAGAGTACTCATCATCATACCACATTTTTTGATTCAAGGAGCTCAGAAACCTTAAACTAAGGTGATGACTTATTGTCAATATCATGAGAACCTTTTTGTCATTTATTAGGATCCACACAAATTCTACGAAGAAATGCGTATATAGAAATTCAATTTATTGACGTTGAAATATGGATATAGTAGAGGATTGCGCTGCTATCATTTTCTATATAATTATAATAAAGTTATTATAATACCATTTCATGAAAGTTGAAGAAAGAAAGGAAAGTTGACATACAGTCACGACTGATACTGAATTTTGTAACAAAAGAATGACTTCTTTCTTTGGTGGTAGAGTATATAAGAGGTAAATAAGTATATGAAATACGTAAGCATATAAAACCAGCCAACGTTATGCTGGGATTATCTCGCAAAATAATAAATATAGATATAAGTAGATACAACCCTTTCAAAAGTCTCTGAATTAATTACTAAATATCGGTAGGGTCTATAGTATGGTGATGGAAAATAGACATGTGACAGTTTTAACGTAAAGATGCGAAGCCAACCCACGCTTTAGTGGGATTGTACAATGTTGTAGCAGTCACATAAGCATAAATTTGTAGCGTGATGTTACGTCTCACTTAATCGGGATAAATTTAAATATTTTTATCCATAGATTTTCTCTTGTAAGAATAATATAATATATATAACATAAGAAATATGTTGTCATGCTTCATTTTCTTTACCTTAGTGGCTTCCATAACGATTTTATTCCAGTTGGATATGGGCTTAATAAATTTTTGACAAGAGTTGCCCCAGACATAAAACTTAACTTGGAGTGTTCACTAAAATCAGAGCTCTTACTCTACTATTTCGGCAGATTGATTACTCTGTCATCCTCTTTATCAAGCAAAAAAATATATTATGATTACCTGGGACGATTAAGATTTTCTTGATCTTCGCTACTTTTTTTGAACACAACAATATGCACATTTATAAAAACTATTCCCGAATTTGATTAAACTTAGTTATTAAATTACGGCAGCACAATAGCTCATGCATAAATTTTTCTGACCTTCAATACACCTTGCTTAATGCTTAATGCCTTGTGTAATGCTTAAATATCCCAAGAACACATGTTGATATATTTGGTGTATACCGAGTAGCTTAAAGAATGCATGTGACCGTGTAACTCTGCTGGCGGAGCTCGCCCAAATCGAGAACTACTCGAGATGCACTTTTCCACTGAAAGTAGAGAGGGTTGGCAACGAATCCTTCCGTCCCTCATCACTTTCAAGGGAAAAGTGCATCTCGGGTAGTTCTCGATTTGGGCGAGCACCGCCAGCCAGCTGAGATACGCGTTCACAAGCATTCTCCAAGCCTCTTAGCTTACGGCTTGCCCCAACTATCGCAACAGGCATTCTTGGCGTTTCTGCGCACTCTGTGTGAGTATACTTCCAAGTCAGCAATATTTATAGATAAAATATTTTGCCGCTGTATCGATAAATTATAGGCTTAAAACTGTTAATATTAACTGTTTAACTTAAATTATTCCTTATATGGACAACTAATCATAAGATAGTACTAGGTTAGAAGTTTAAGTTGATTGAAAAATCCGGTCCCCCAATAATAATCTAACTGTTTAGAAATTTACTTTAACCCCATGTTTTAAACTTTAGAACTCTCTTTAAACTTTTGTACAGCGCAATCACCCACTACAACTCTGTTTTCCTTTTGTTTCAAACAAACCTCAAAACTGAAGTGGTTTTCCCTTAATTTTGATCTATTAATTTTTTTGTTATTATTGCTCATTAATATTATAGAAAATGACAAATCTTTCACCACTTTCTCCAAATCCAAATGGAAAACTTCATTTTCACGTGGAACCGCAATAAGCCCTTCACCAGACTTGTTCAAATTAAATTAGCAGAATAATGAACTTCCCTTTCTTATTGGATAACCTATCATTAAAATAATCGCTCGAACAATTAGCAAAATTCAACAAAAATGAGGAGTTGCGTGTGAATACTCTTGGACAGAGAGAAAGCACGTATCATTGTTTCTACTCACAAGTAAACCA
Source organism: Willowsia buskii (assembly GCA_034700685.1). Classification (NCBI taxonomy): domain Eukaryota; kingdom Metazoa; phylum Arthropoda; class Collembola; order Entomobryomorpha; family Entomobryidae; genus Willowsia; species Willowsia buskii. Next base: position 17,725 of record JAQIXW010000608.1, read on the forward strand.
AGGTTAGCATATTCGGAATCTCCATTAAAATCTCGCAGTGTGTTTTTGGTGAAGTTTTGGATGCAGCCACAAGGTAGGCTCACTTGTGAGCGGACAAATGAGCGGAGGAGATTCAAATGTTGAGAAGCGCGGGGTCTTTCTGGGGCATGGCGAGATCGAGATTGCGAGAAAATATTTCAGAATCTCAAACTACAATCCATGCCAGTTATTTTCCCCTTTGGAGAAAAACAGAAAATATGCGACTTCCTTTTTTGGGATTTTCCTGCTTTCTCTCAATTAGATAGCAGCAACAACGACAAGAAATAAGGTAGGGCGAGAAAGTAGGGAATGCGTCGTGTAACAAGAACAACCAAAACTACTGTTTTCACGTGAATTTAATTATTAGCTTGATGCGATCTTGTCCCATTTGTTAATCTAGTCTCTCTGGAGAAAGCTGTGAAAGCACGACAAGGAGCCGTTGTGCTTCTCCCCTTCGAAAACGCATTTCATGCGCGCTTGGAACTCTTCAACGAGAAATGCAGACAACTACACGAAACAATTTTGCTATCTTGAGCAATTAAATGTTTAAATTCAGAATTAAACTGCAACTCAAATAGTGACTCCTCCCACCAGTAAGTGGCAGGCTAATTACATATAGTTTTAAGCTGTATAATTACCTTCTCCTCTCTATTATTAAATTCTTTCATTAATTGATTACTCGAATCTCGAGCAATTAGCAAAATCCAGCCACAATTATGAGTTGTTTGTGAATACACTTGCACACAGAGAGAAGGCAGGTGTTGCTTTGTTTTTACTCACAAGTAAACTCACGTTCGTATATTCGGATTCTCCATTAAAATCTCTCAGTGTATTTTTCATGAAGTTTTGGATGAAAGCACAAGCTAACTTGTGATCAGATTTAAATGTTGAGAAGCGCAGGATGTTCCTCGGGGCGAGGCGAGATTGAGTTGAGCGTGATGAGTGCTCCCCTCCATTTTGGAGACACATTCTCCTCTTGTGGTGGAGGTGTATTTGGAGTTGACCGGACTGGAGGGACCTGGTCATTTTAAGGTGCTTATTTCTGCGTTCATGGATGTTTAACGTGAGGAAAGCAGGAGTTCGTCCCATTCACTGGATGTATGTACAACGACACGAAAAAATGGTGCAAATTAGGTAGCTGAAAATTTTAAAAATCAAAATCAAACAAAAATTACAGATAAAGAACACGTTAGCAATCAAATATTTTTTGCTATGCATAATCAAATTGTTGCATAATGTTCGATCTAAACATAGGACGTAAGTGGCGTAACTGTGTTTATTAGCATGGATTTTATAAGCACAATATTTTGTTTCAGAGGCGTGGAATCCAAATGGACCCACAACGTCAACCAATCAATTAAATGCGCAATCGCAAGTCAATCAATTCCACCAAGCCATGTCGGAGCCATGCCAAGCCACTTGTGCTGGTAAAACATAGTCTCTTGGAGTTTAAGTCAAAAAACAATATTCGTTTTTCCTGGAAATAACCATTACGTTGAGAGCAAGTACAATTTTTAAATTTTATAAGCGCTCTAAAATAAATAGATACTTTTGTGAATATAAACTTTATAGAAATTCAATATTGAGCTGGAAGTTTATTTTTCCTTTTATATAAGTTGTCTAATAGAACTAGTAACATGAAAAGATGCGGGTAATTTTATCGCCGCTTGTAACTGTCAGTATTCAATTGAAATCTTGTCTATTTAAAATAAAGCAAATAATGTGATTCGTAATAGAAAAACCCTCATCCCCGTAAGCTTCCCATTTCCATATGACTTCGACCCTAAATTCGGACAATTCTTTGTCAAGCCTTCCTACCCGTCTTGGAGTTGGCTTGTCCCCTTTTCCACCATGATTGGAGGATCCCTTCTCCGAGCTCTTCTCAAACTTGTCAAGCCTGACCCTGACGTGCTTCTTTGGGAAAGTGTCTTGAGCACCTACTTCTATTTTGCGTGGATTTTATTTGCCATCTGGCATGTCCCCTTTACTCATTTTGAGCGCCACTCTGTCTGCCAGTTCCTCAACATGCTGATCTCCTTTGAAAAGGAACACGTCCACTCTGAAAGTTCGAGAAATGCTGTTTATGAAAAGTGGCGGAATCGAGAGAGCAAAATGGTGTCACTCTTGGGTCGTTCTTTAGACGATTCATCACGTTACACCCATGGCTGAAGAAAAACTAATGAGTTATTTTGATTCAAAACATGAAAGATGTTAATCTCCATTCGGTTATCTTCTTGACACTCAATCTCGTCTCAAGTCAGAGTTATTAATGGCTACTTTAGAAACCTCACACGCCAAAAAATTTTGGAACTCAATGTGTCAACTTAACTTTGTTAAATTTTTGTTATCACATTTTTGTAATTTTACTACAAATAGATTCTTCTTCACGAAAGCAAAAATTGTGTAAAATTCGTTCAAAATAACGAATTTCCGCTTCAACACTTCAATTTCAGAAGAATTTTTGTTTGAAGAGCGCGAATTCACACCATACTGCAGGCTTAAATTCTTCCATTTTTGCAATAAAACCCCAATTTAAAAAAAATTGTTTCATTTAATCTGGATAGGCCGCTTAATTTTTTGCTTATTGAATATGGTATAGTAGTAGCCTAAGATGGATAATTTGTTTCTATTTGGTAGTCTGAATGTGGGTGGTAACTAATGACTTACACTGGAATACATTGCTTTGATGTAGTGAAATTTCTGAAAGTGAAAGTAAGTCATTTATTAAAACTGATATAAAAAAAGGTCGGACAAGCGGCTGGCGACTGGACACGACTGCTAATGAATACTGAATGTATTCTCCTATGGCTGCTTTCTATTGCTATTTGCACTCCACTGCACTTTATTTTATCGCGTCAAGGTTTTCAGCAAGAGAAACCATATTTGGTCGAAGTCTCCCAATTTCTCAATTCACTCATCTCGTTCGAGAAGCGACACGTCCACTCCAAAAACTCAACAAAAGAGGCTGCTTTCCATGATTGGCGGAATCGAGAGAACAAAACATTGCCTGCCAAGACCCGCCCATTTGCCGATTCCAGCATACCATTGACGACGATCGCACCAACAATACCTTCTCTTTTTGCTATGACACCGTCGAATCTACCCATCATGTTCGAGAAGCAACACGCACACTCGAAATGTTCGAAAAGAGCTGTTTCCGAACAGTGGCAGAATCGAGAAAGCAAAGCAACTGACCGTGCTGTCAGTTGTGACTCAAAGTTTTGTCGACTTCCACATAGTATTATTATTATTATTACGTTTTTGTTTGCAGACCATACTTTCAATACATAGTTTGTACGAACATGGATCCATAGAGAATAGTATATAAAAAAATTGCAATACAGGTCAATAGATGCAAGGCATGGAGTGAGGGAAAAAAACCATCATTAGAAAAAAAAACCTCATGACAGGAGGAAAAAAAAGCCCATTGCAGCACAAGAATAAAAACGGAGAAAAAAAACCTCACTCAGTGAAAGTTACGCTTTCAGTATCAGTTTCAGTATTAGTGTGGCCACTAGTTCCGACGTCACCCTGGAATCCGCTGTCTCCCTTTTTGTGGCATTTGGCCCCAAAAATGTACCCGAGCTTTTAGAAAAACCGATAGTCTACATATTTTTTAATTTGTTTGTGCGGATTTTCCTCCACTTTTTAATTTTCGGCGTTTTCGTCAATTTCGTCGTTGGAGTGAACGCTTTGAAAAGTTGCATTCTCGCTTATAAAGGGATTCTAATGGCCGAGTCAACAGATGCGCAAAATCTGAGAGACGGAGTTATGCCAAAGTGGACAACTTATCAGGAATTACAAGTCATCTTCAACTTGTACAATTTCCAAGTGTTAACTACTATAATGTTTAAAACTACAATTTTTCCTCTCCTTTTCGTTACTTTTAGCTAAAATCCGCCAAAGTACATCTTGAAATTCTCAAAATTTTCTTAACGTTGAAATATAATATACAACTCTACCTAGTTGCTTTGATTTCTAGACAATAATTTACACTGCAGAACAACAATTAAGTATCAAGCAAGCTCTACTCACATAGTTCATATGTCAATGCAGACAAAAGTCCGTAGTTTTAGAATCATAACGCATAATTTTTGCTTGAGATGTGCCAATTACAGGAAAATCTGTATGTTTTGCCGTAAATACGGAGGAAACTTTCAATTTTGTTTAATTTTGCATCAGCTTTTAGCAAAATTTCAGAAGAAATTTCAAAAATTCTTTACCGCGAATAAAAAATATTGTGGCTTAATATCAAGCGTTCTACTTTTAAATGTCGATTCTATATACTAACATGTGTTTCATAATTTTGAATCCAAAATAATAATATGAAAATGTTAAGTGGAATGTTTTTACAGAGGAATTTAAAAATATCAACATTAGTCATTGTTATTTACAATTTAGACAACATCTGCCACTGTGAATAGATTTATTTATTTGCTTTTGATTAAGAGGAGTCAAGACGAAGCTTTCCATTAATTTGTGTTTTACAATGAAATGGGCAATCCGAATGAATTTGAATTTTGGAGTTCTACGGAAATCAAAAAATTCGAACTCATCCGGATTATTGCACCGCGCACAAGACTTGGACATCCTTAAAATGCTTTATTATTTCTAAATTTTTCAGATTCCAATCTTAGAACACCCGAACATGGAATTTCTAGCTATTTCTCCGCCACATAGAAACTTCCCTTCTCTAATGAACCCAGAATTTTTGTTGATGAACAAAATATGAAATTTGCATTTTCCTCGTTTTGAGCTATATTTCCGAGAAAAAACCATTAAAATTTGCAAGTTTTCCCCTATTTCTTTCCTAGGTGAACCTCTTTCAGAACTTCACACTTAAAATCGATTTTTAAACCCTGTTTTTGTTGTAAAAAATTTCATGTCCGTAATTTCCTAATATTTTATCACGCTGTTAGAGTATTTACAAGCAGTATTTCGTTTGCTATTGCTACTACAATACTCAAGTCCTGTGTGGAGATGCTATGTAGGTAGTATAATATGAATTTGGTATGTACAAATGAAATTGTGCACCCCCCAAAATTCAGACCGTGATTGCGGCACTGCGATCACCATGTCCACCAGCATTACGTACACCTACATGTGCATTGGGAATTTCCAAGAACTGGAGCCACACATGTTGTTATTTTGTCTAGTATACTCTATTTCCTTCGGATTTTCAATCCTTCTTGGATTTGGAAAGGCGGCAAAAGTGAACATGACAATTTGCAAGGCCCATCTCAATATCAGTTCAAAACTGAAGCTGGAGAAAGTCAGGAGTTGAGTTATCCGTGGAAAACGGAACGAGTGGCGATGGATTGAACGGTTTTGGAAGTCTTGTCCGGATTTGAGGGTGGAGTTCTTTGAAGGTCACTTCTTTGATGCGACGACGCCACTCGTCATTTTTCAGTTCTGCTTGGAGAAAACGGTATCCTTAATTTTTGAAAAATAAACCCTAAAGGGCAAACCGTAAAATCCCCAGAAAAGCAAATGGTTGCATAATTCACGAAAGTTTGTACGTACATAAAATACATAAAATACTCCAAATACTTTTTTTCATAAACGTAGTTAACTTATTGCTTTCACTTTCCAATATTCTATAACAGAGCTACTTATTACCATTTTTTCTTCAGGTTATAATTACTTACAAAGCTTTTTTCAAATAATGATAATATTACGCCCGAATATTTTGTTAGGATATTAGTTATATGGAATGCTAAGCAAATTTAAAGTTGCTGTAGTTGTAAGTTTAAGTGGTTTTCGGAGAGTAATTCAAAATCATTAGCTTTTATCATCAAATCTTCAACTTTTACAAAGTTTCTCATCCTGAAGAGTGAATATTTACCACATTTAAGAAGTCTGCAAAAACTTTATAAAATCAAAGTCCCACTGTGTTGCTAAGCACTAAATAACCAACTCTGAAATATCACCGTATTATAAAAGAGGCAGAGGAAATACATTATATATATTCATAGCTAATCATTCGGGTCAGACCACCTTTATGTAAGTGTTAAATCGAGTTAATTCAGATCGAGTGCAGGATAGAGAGATGTATAAACAGAGTCTGGTATCTATTTTTTTCAGATACAGATACAGTTACAGATACAGATAAGATACGTAACTGTAACTGTATCTTGTAACTAATTTTGGAGCGAAAGTATCTGTATCTGTAACTGAGTATCTGGCCCAATCACACAATGTAACTGTATCTGTAACTTGTATCTAAAATGTTTTATAAAAGTAACTGTATCTGTATCTTGTAACTGACTGAGTTCAGATACCAGACTCTGTGTATAAAGAACTGATAAAAAATAAAGGGAGTTCAGAAAGTCAGTTTTCCAAGGTGAAGTTGGAGCATCGAATTGCCAAAGTATTTTTGGTATGGGGTATTTGTTTGGGAATAAGCAGTATTGTGTTCATTTTTGAACACAATTGGCTGCCGTACTGCTAGCAAAGATATCTAAACTAAGGTCCACAGTATTTCGGATATTTCTAAGGTACGTAATCATAATATCACAGCAAAACTCATGTAAGCTCACAAATATTTGATGTGTAGGAAAGCACGTTTTCACAGTATTTGTGATATGTTCCGTATTCTAAGCACTACCAGTCAAGTATGCATAAAAAGATTAAAAATCAACAATGAAAACCTGCTAAGGTTCTGCAACAGATTTATGATGAATTTAGATATCGTATTTTAGCTTTATTCTGAGTTCATCTCCTAAGATAACATTGCAGTTATTAAGTAGTAGCTTTGAAGTCAATAAAAACCTAAGATCTACTGATCTACCTGAGATCTGCTAAGATTTTATTGATTTCAGAAGCATTCCTGGCTTTCTTATCCCGTCTGAATCGTGATTTAGAAAACAAATTCAAATTACAATCTAATTAAGAACCATTCCGGAACATATCTAGATTTAAATTTTATGCAACAAAATAAAATATACATTGAAGTTTCCATGAATACTAGTAATCTTACTCATGACATCGTTGTATAGTTAAATAATCATAATTATGACAAAATAATCCTACTTTACAGTCTAGCAAGCACATAGAATTAAAGATAAGAAATTTCTTTTCGAAAAACAATCAATTTTGTGCATTCTAAAGCTCATTCTATGCTTTTGTTATTATTTCAATAACCATTCCAATAAATTCAGTAATAAAAATATGGCTTATTCTGAACAGCGCAAGGACTACTCCCATTTATTTTTGTTATCCACCTGCCTCTTGTCATCCAAAACTTTTCATCTGACTTGAATTGCGTGCAAGGAAAGAGATAGTCTACACTTGAAAAATTGAGAGGTGCTAAGAGAGAAATCAAATATTGTTGAGTGGACTTTCCCTAAAAATCAGAATTAAAACGAAGCATGATTCAAAAGCTGTTCAGATTCATTAAAATTATTAAATATCGTAGAAAAGATTCGTAGTCCTACATAACTGCAGAGTAAACTAATTACCAGCTAGTGAAAATGTAAGTAAATTTCTTAGGTATCCGATTGGAAAGATTTTCTGTTCTATAGTCTCATACAATTTGCTATTATTGAATAATAGGAACAAAGCCATATCTGTTGTTGTAAAAAAACAACATAGCAGCCTAAAAAACCAAACTATTTATGACTCAACTCTAAAATTATCTGTTTGTAAACTCACTGGGAAATAGGGTAAAACTTGTAGAGTAAAACAAGGGTGGTGAAATAATACATGTTCATGTATGATATTACAGTGCGTACATGTGAAATAGGAAAACTTTCGCTCGAATATCTACTCTTAAGGTAACCGGCGTACTTTTCAAAATATCTTAAGGGGGAACAATACCACTATAATAAACCTAAAAGGTTGTTGGAGTTGAGGTTGAGACTACCCATGCGACACTAATTTGGGTCATGCAAAATTAATTTCACATTTCTTAAAAATGCTTTACAAACATGAACATGTAATGAAACTTTATATCAAAATAACAGTTTCGTCATGGTGAAAGAAAACACAGAAAATTGAACTATCTTTTAATTGGATGGATTTGAAGATGTAATGCATTTAAAATATTATATGCGTTTCTAGATTGAAATGGAAAGAATGATTAAGTGAGTGGGTGGAAAGTGGCTGATAAAACATCTGGCTGACAATCCAATTTTTAAAATGGGCAAATAGAACCTAATTAATGGCAATTCTTAAAATTTAGAAATTGTTCTGCAACTAATGTTTCTCCGCATAATAAAAAAAGAATAAATTATACAGATTCGCATATTTCATTTGTCACTGATTCTTAATATAAATTTGGCTTCACATTTTAAAACTCATCAATCACAGTATAAATTTGCCCGGGTTGAGACCGCCACATAAAAACGAGTTGACGATATTTTCACCTCTAATAAAGCTACTCTTTAGCAATCAAATGATACTCTGATGACGTTTCTACGTTGAGTATGGAGGTAACGAGGTCTTGCCAAAAATTTCCCATTAGAAAATCAAAATATTTAATTAACTTTTGCATTTGTCCATATTTTCAAAATCTAACAACTGCATGTGATAGACCATGAAGAACTGCGTATGTGTGTAAGTTTGGGTCTCAAACTGTTGAGAGATGTGGTAAATTTTATGAATTTTTACAAAAAAAGTGTTCATTTTCAAAACGCTATATTCTCCGCGCCTCGCAGTTTCCGCAAGTTTACATTTAATTAAGTTACAATGCATTTTCGAGTTTCCCTGCCTTTAGGTAGAAGCACTTTAACATCTAAAACTATTTTAGTCGTTGTTATCGAAAATATAATTCCTCAAACTGGAACCGGTATCCACTATTTCTCTCTAACCCCATTATTTTTTAAATACATGTTTCTCACTCGCAACGCAATTTCCGCAAAATGTGTTTCTTGTACATTAAAGTTTTCTATCATTGGACTATATCGTATGAGCTACGAAACTTGCGGAAACTGCGAGGCGCCGAGAATATACTGTTTTGAAAATGAACACTTTTTTTGGAAAAATTCATAATATTCACCACATCTCTCGACAGCTTGAGACTAAAACTTACACACATACGCATTTTGGCATGCTCTATCACATGCAGTTGTTAGATTTAGAAAATATTGACAAATGCAAAAGTTATTAAAATATTTTGATTTTCCAATGGGAAATTTTTGGCGTGACCTCGTGACCTCCAGAGTATCAATTGATTGCTAAAGACTAGCTTTATTAGAGCTGAAAATATCGTCAACTCGGTTTTTTGTGGCGGTCTCAACGCGTGAAAATTTATACTGTGCAATGGAGCTATATTTTAAATTGATTATGTGTTTCGGTTAGACATATCGTCTACCAACATGTAATACCTCACAAGTAAAAAAGTACAACACCTCAATACCTTACAAGTGAAAAAGTACAAC
>JAQIXW010000609.1:0-27097 GCA_034700685.1 Willowsia buskii
TTATTCACCATCTCTTCATCTTACATCTCTCATCTTCATCTCCACTCTTTTTTAACTGCTACTGTCCATGGACACGGTGGTAGTGGTTGTTACCCATCTTGTACCTCATCTCTACCACCAAGCGACCCTTTTTCTTTCTCTCAGATCGACTACTCCCAGCCTGCACCTTCTCCCAAAAACAACCAACCACCACGATCCTCACATTTCCACGTCTCCGCCTTCCCTATATTCCCCTCACATATAAATTGTCTCACAAAGCCTGTTGTTATATTTACGTAACAACTTATACAGAGCTAACCAGATTCATATAAAAAATAATGAAATCACTCCCAACTACTCCCATCCCTAAACTCCATGATGATGATCATCATCATCCCTACTTGATGTACTCCCAATAGTCAGTGGTTTGGTAAAAGTAGCGTTTTTATCTGCATTGAGAAATGTAAATTGCATGCACACATCACACATATCATCCTCTCAGTTTACAAGACTTAAGAGGAGTTTGCAGAAGCTTGTTTATTTATTGTCACCAAAATCATGTTTAAATTTTCAACGAGAAAGTACACACGTCGGGTTTAATATCAGCAGAGCTCTCTGCAAACACTACTGCTTCTACATTATACCATGATGCTCCAAAATCTCAACCATCTCGGGACATTCACGAACGACACAAGTACCTCGTCATGTTTTTATCCAGCGACAACGCCAACTAGCCACCACCACCGCTCATACACATATATCACATCTCAGATCTCTCATGCAACAACATACACACAAAACACGAGAGAAGTAACATGAACTACTTATTATTATTGCTCCCTATTTTTTCCATGTCTGTTGCCCTCGCTCTTTGTCACTTCACACTTGTTTGGATAACTAGCAACACCTACAAATTACATGCTCAAAATAACCACTGAGAGAAGAAAAGGAAAAGGGGAGAAGCTTTTTTTTCTCTCTCTTCACAACTGCAACTTCCAAACATCTTGGACAAACAACAAGTGGTCATCTAATACCCAAACAAAAACACGTTTTATATTTAAACTTTCATCAAAATTTTTGCATAGATCAAATTTACATAATAAGATCATGTAACAAGTTCCATTGTTTAAACTTTTTTTATCTGCATCTCTCCTCAAGTCCTAAAGTATTTCCGTGCGACTCAAATTCATTTCAAGGACTCAAAGATATCAAATTATAGAAGAGTGAAATTTGAATTGGTATCTCATTCTATAAAAAATGGGTCGCTCCAATAACAGCAGTAGTAACAATAACTCTCTAATTTCTTCCGGTGAAAGTGGTGTGGTGTCATCTTCGTCATCCACATATTTACCCAATTTCCCTCCAGTTTCTGCTACTCATCATCATCATCCCTCACACTATTCGCAGAATCATCATCCACACCATCCCCACTACCAACTTCCTCCTTCTCCCCCGATTCATCCTCAGCAGTATATCAACATGGGTCATTTGGCTGCACAACAGTTTTATGAGGCGACAAATAATAATTCTTGTGGGGGAGGAGGTGGATCTGGTACACCTCCAATTAGTGGTAATAATGTGACACCACCTGCTCGTGTGTACAGTCCACTCTCTCATGGAAGCAATAGCTCAGGGTCATCTGCATTGTCATACGCGAGTAGTGGAAGTGCTGGTGTAAGTGGAATGTTAGGACCTGCCAGTAGCACTTTACAAATCATGGAAGCTATGAATGCAGCCACAGTGGGAGGTGGCGCTCCAAGTGTTAAATGTGAATATGAGGATTTCCCTCATGAACCTGACGGTGGTCCTGTGAAAATTACAACCTGGAAGGATCACGTCGCAGTTTTTAACATGGATCAGGTAAGATTTTTTTCAATAACCTCGAGTATCATAATGCCCCAACACATTTACTTTTTCAATTTAAATCAGTGTGTTTATTCTGATTTTCATATTTTTTCTGCAGGTTGGTGTAATGTGCGATGTTCTTCTCCAAGAAGGTGACATTCCCCGTCTGGTTGATTTGTTGGCCACAGTGGCGAAGGATTTTAGTGGCCGCTCAGAGAAAATATTGAGGGCTCAAGCGCACGTTGCATATCACGCAGCTCTAGAGGACCCACGCAAGTTTCCACAAGTTTACAAGATTCTCGAGACAAACTCTTTTTCTTCTCAGTAAGTTGAATTCGTTAATAATCAAGTTTAAAATAGAGTAGAGATGCATAGAACATGTGTAAAAATTTAGGGTACAATGTATTTCCTGGAAAGCGAAAGTACATAAACAAGGCATGTCACTGTAAAGTTAGTCATGCCGAAAGAAACTGTCCAGGATCGAAAAACAATCAATCTATGCCTGAGCATATGTGTGTATAGCTTTGATAGTATACCTACTTGGCAATATAAAAAATGTCATCATTCATCTTGCTGAAAGTTTTTCAAGATTTTCACATGAGTTGAGAAAAATCGGTTAAAGTTCATCTGCACTTGCCGCAACTCTGAGAAAGACGCAGGCATGCAGAGAAGGTGGCTTGTTAAAAACAAAGAGGCTCATTGTTTTAGCAAAGTGGCTGCTCAGCAGGAAAAGATTGAGAGTGTTAATGATCTGTGTCCAATCTAGTATCCTGAGATATAAAGCGTGTTTCTACTTTTAGGTACCATGCCGGACTTCAAAAACTTTGGTTCAATGCCCACTACAAAGAGGCAGAAATCACTCGCGGTCGACCCCTGGGTGCAGTGGACAAGTACCGAATTCGTAGAAAGTTCCAGTTGCCGAGGACAATTTGGGATGGGGAGGAAACCGTCTACTGCTTCAAGGAAAGGAGTCGCAACTCCCTTCGTCAAAGCTTTGCTCTCGAAAAGTATCCAAATCTGGAAGAGAAGAAAAAACTCAGCAAGGAAACGGGACTGACCATGACGCAAGTTGGAAACTGGTTTAAGAATAAGCGGCAACGCGAAAAGGAAAAGATGCAGGGAAAACCTGGTGCAAAAAGGCCAAAATCGGCGTACAATACGTAAGTATAAAAAATGTTTTGCTGCAAATTAAATGTTTAGAGATTACGAAACGCTAGTCTTACTTCACCCCAACCAATAGCATCCCTTTATCTGGAGCATTTTTGCCTCAAGTACATACATGCAGAATTTTATCAGTTTGCTTGCACTGAGGGTTTTTATGTTTGGAAACACTTCATCATCACAAAAGCAGGGTGACAGTAATATCTGTCAAGACTGTCTGAATGATGTATGGAGTGACCACATTTCTCTTCTTTGCAAGTGCCGCAATGTCCCTTAAAGAAGCACCCTTTCTCGTACATACTACTTTTAAGGGGCAAAACGGGCAAGAGTGGGTGTAAAGTGATCATTACACATTGAGCGACATTCTGAATCACATTGTGACATTGTGAGCTTGTGCTCTTTTCTCCATACTCCATGCACATAGTTTTAAAAGTCATAAAAATCTTACGTTGCGTGCTTCTGCTGGTGGTTTTATTTATGTCAAACTGATGTGTTTCTTGGTAAATAAGAGTTTTGAGATTTGAAATCCTCACATGTGCATCCCACTCTGTAAATCCAATACAGTCAGAGCATCATATATAATAAGGGACCCCTAAAATGAGTCGTAGAAACACTTGATTTTAAGAATAAAAAGTTATTTGAACGGCCATGTCCAGTCCTGGACCGTCCTTTCTCATTACTTTTGCTACTCCTTCCTTACCAACAAAAATACTGTATTCAAATAAATGAAACTGAAATGAAAGTGCCTTAGTGTTCATTTTTTGGGAAATGATTAATGGGCAGTCACTTTTGCAGCAGTCTTCTTCGGTCTCGATTTTCAGTGGTGCGTTGCGTGCTTTACGCATGTAAAAAAGGCTCACATTATAAACATATTAGAGAGACATGCAGTTTGTGCACATAAAGTCGAAAAGAAGATAACACAAGATTTTTAAAAAATATCTAGAGCAAAATTTTACATCAAGTTGTTTAAAGGGGAGGAAAGCGTTCCGGATTTTTGAAATGATCAATTGCTGCCTGTCAATTATCCCTTTAAAAAATATATACCTACATAAGTACTTCATTCTAACGCGATTAGAATGTTATTGGATTTCTTCTAATTTTAGATCTAATCAAATCCTTTTTGTTTACATTTCCACGAAAACATGGCATACAAACCAAACAGAACCCAAAAACCTTCAGTTTCATGTTTTTTCTGCTTCGCTAAGAATATTTTAAGCTTTTCATAACAACATTCTCATATCATATGCGTTAAAAATATCTTACATTGCTGACCTGCATATTGAAGGTTGCCGTGAAAAGTGAAAGTCAGCATTTTTATGGACAATTTTTTGGCAGTTTAGCTTTTCCCTATAATCAGCAATTTTAATGATGAAAACACATGAATTATTTTTGTTTTCACACTTTATAAAAAGATTTTACCAACTTACATATATTTTTAAGGAAAAACGCAGTATAAACATCTACGCATAATATTTTGGCACAATTTTAATCACATTTAAAATCTTGTTTTTTATACAGACCCGCCGCATTAGCTGCAGCTATGACCCCCGACATTCTTGGAATGATGTTAAATTCCGGTGGAGTAAACCAAGCTCATCTTCATCACCATCACCCTTCTGCTGCTCACCATCATCAGTCTCACATTCCCCCTCTGAGTCCAGAAGACTTGGAAAATGCGATACGGAAGGCGAGGTATGATGAGGCTCGTCTCAAAACTTACATTGATGAAAACATGTACTCCCAACCAGCCCCACCATCTGTACAGGCAGTACCCCTCAGTCCATCAAACCTTCAATCTTACATTCATCATCATCACCATCAGCAAAACAATAATTTGTCATCTAGATCATCATCTCAACAGCATCATTCTCATAATAATCATCAGATGGTTCTCCAAGGGAAGAATGATATCACAATCGGCATAGTCGGCTCACCTGGCACACCCTCCACATCAAATAATCATCCCCAGCAGCATCAAGAACCAAGTCCACGAGCACATAACTCAGGAAATGGCGGAAGTGGATTGACAATTACAGCTATTCCTAGTCCACATACTAACCCCGCAAATAATTCACCCCCTAACCAAAATGAACAGTCGTCCACCGGAGGAAATAATATTGATGGTTCTCCTCATCAACAGCATCCGAATAATTCAGGGGGTGGAGGTGATCCATACGGAGGTGCATCTTCATCAAGACCAAGAAGCACATCTTCGAATCCCTCACCATCGCTTGGTAGATGTGGAACTGATTTGGTACCTTACCTTCATTCCGCTGCTGCTGCTCATCACCATCATCACACCCACCATCAACACAACCCTTACCATCATCATCATCATCACGCACATCTCACCGGATATGATACAGGGGTGGGTCCGCTCATTCATCCTGGAGCTGCTGCTGCTCTCTCTCATGCATAAAAATACTTACAAGTCTCATGAAAAGAAATTGTGTAGATTCATTCCATTTACTATTGCTGTTTATTGCCATGCAAGTGCAATGTAATAGATGGGTAGTCCAGATCTTATTCGCTTCTTAGAAGGAATTTATATGGAAATGAAGAAAAATTTAATGTAATTTTTAGAGTTTTTATTATTATCATATAATACATGTAAATACATATACGTATGATGTTCCTTTATTGTTTTGTTTCGCATTAAAGATATTCGATTTCTATTGAATTACCTAACAAATATGATAAAACCTAACTGAAGGTTAAATGGAATAGAGAATCAATCAATCCTGAATTAACAAGAATAGTCACAATGTCAATATTAAATATACATATATTATTATTACATTGGTAAATGATATTATAAGCATGTAATTTAACAATATAACTTATTGGCAGTAATTTGTCAAAGTTTGCAGAGAAATAGTCTAGCTGATGGAAGTCACAACAAGGATTTTAAGGATTCCTTCGAATAAATTGCTCATTCCAGCAAAATTATATATAATATTGAAGTCTCGAGTAGTTTAATATTTTGCAAAGTAAAAATCATTTTGTTTTAATAAAGCAAATAATAGAAGTGTTTGCTCTTGCTTCAAAATATTACGCAAACCCACTGTAAGATAAGAAAGCTGTGGAAATTCTAACAATCGAATAAAGTAGTTATTTGCTCCTTATAAAATCATTGAAATTAATTCATAAAAAATTTATTCCATTCATTACTGCCCTCAGGCTCCACCACTCATTGAAAAGCTACTATTTATTTCACTAGAAAAGTTGAATGCATTGCACATTATGTTTTTTTTATAACTTGTATTTCATCTTGATCAAAAACGGTTCTTATAGTATTAGCTGTATTCGTCATCATAACTTCCGATAAATAGCTTTTTATATAATTTCATATAAATCTGACTATATACTCTACATTTTCACTAGAAGTTTACACTTATGATTTTCACACAATCATCTTACTTTGGCTTATTGACACGAAGAAGGAGGTATTCGTTAAGTGACTAAATATGATATATTGTTTAGAATGATTATCTCTGGTTTAATGCACCAAAATGGAATACAATTTTTTAGTATTGATCTGCTTATGCGCTTATTACTTTCGATTATTTTTAGAATATATTTTTACTTTATATGAAGACCGAAATTGGGAGATGTGTTGCATTAAATTAAAAAATGCGACTATCGTGATATTCAGCCAACTCATTTCATATTATCTAGTCACAAATGTTTTACTGAGCTTCACACCCTTTCTACAAGTGATGAGAACTATTTTATCTGTATTTGACTACTACATTTTCCCAAAACTATACAAAGAATGCACTTTTACAATAAGTCATGTGACATTACTCAAGTGATGTATGAAAATGGATATAATGATCCCTTTGAACAGATTCACATGCAATCTCAACAAATTAGGTTTCAAGAGAGGAGACAAAAAATGTTGAATGCTGTAAAGTTTTTCTAGTTGATCTACTAGATCTGCTTTGAAGATGAACCCTTTGATCACTTGTTTTAGTAATGACATAAAGGAAGCTTTCAAATTTGAGGTTAATCATATAAGTACTTTCTGTAAATCTGGTTATGTAGTTTTTTTTATCTAGGCAAGCATGGGATTAATAATATCTTAAATGTAAATCAATTGTACATTATAGACTTACATAAATTATTTTCCTTGACCTTTACAGAAGATACGAGAATGCAGACTTTATACACTAGAACCTATGCTTAAACACGCAAATATATGAATAGATTGTTAATATGATTATTTGTATGCATGTATTGGAAAATGGAAGACTTCTGTTAGCATCATAATTTTTACGTCATTTTGTGTCTCAAAGTTTGTTCAAAACGCTCGTTTTACACCTGGCGTTCATTGCTACACGTATTTGACAATAATATTTTTCATTTCTTGGGCAAAGATAATGTTAAATAAATTACTAAAAACTAATGTTTCGTACCGAGTAACGAAACTATGTCGTACAAAATCAAGTAAACACATAAATATACGTAAATAACCTGTATTTGTAGAACACATTTCAAAGAAAGTATTTATAAATTAAGTATTACAAAACTAACTTTTCTAACAAAAAACACATTGCTCATTCAAAGACCAAAATATTAAGTGTCAATTATTTAATTTCTATTTATTGCAACTACTCAATCGTGTCGTACTCAATCTTCTTCACACGGAAGTACCGATATCCTGCGTAGCCACCAATGGTTGCAAGCGTTACAACAGCTAGGAGCATTCCCACAGCGAAAGGAACTGTCTCATCTCTTCGACCAGCTTCTTCTGGACACTTGAATGCTGCGAAGCAAAAAATAATAATTTTATTGAATGTTTGTCGACATTTGATTTCATGTTTCATTACACAATTTCTCAAAGTAACGTCAATATAGGTAGGTAAAATTAAACACTCACGGCTCCCATATTGTCTGTGGTTCATAGCAGCAAAAGGTTGAATTTGGACTCGATTCAATGTGATCGTCACCCGGGCCGATTTTTTGTCATCAAAAATCTTAATATTCTTTGGCAAGTTGCACATGTACGATCTTCCCACTGGGGTCAAGTACAGGGTTAATGGGTCATCAGAGTGGATCACTTGAACGGCACCCGGAAGCGCTTCAAAACGAACAAAAAGTTCCCCCAAATTTCAAAACTTAAATTTAATTACCCTTCTAAAACATATCCTAACACTTTATATGACACAATTTTATTCTTTATACAGAATAAATCTTAAAAATCTTTCGACGCATTTTGAAATATGACGTCGCCACGTGCAAGTCTACATCGTCGCGGATTGTCCCTTATGTGCACATATACCAACATATTTTAAAGATTATGTCGTCGCCACAAGTTTTGTTTACCTTTTTATAGCGTGTTTATTTATTAATTTACATAGAAAACCAGTTAAATCTCATCTGCATAACATATATTGAATTCTCTCGCAAGTGTGGACAGTGGTGATCGTCATAAAACACATCAGAAGAGGGAAAGAAAAGAGATAAAGAAAGCTAGAAAAAATCATAATAATAGGCAGTGGTGGTGCTTTGACAGGAGAACATCAATTCATTACTTTAAATGCCCTGTAATTAGCATGCTAATAGCTTCTTTGTTGCCTCTTAATCAAAATGACCTATTCATAATCTCCTTCCACTTCATTTATTGCAAACGCACCACTTGAAAGAAAACCTGTATTTATTATGATGATGATGAGGTGCCAGCCAATTTCGGCCTAAAGCGTACCAAAAAATGCTCCAAACATTGTTCTACACTTTTATTCACCTTCCCAAGTATGTGCATATAATTTGTAGAAACGGCTTTGATAAAAATATAATGCAGCATGTTTACTATATCAGATTTTTGCTTCAAGATCCCATTTTTAGGCAGGCATCAGCAGCAGCAGAATGAAACGCATTACAGACAACCTCTTATCATGATCACGACGCTGAAAATGACTTGTCGTTGAAGACCTCAAGAAAGAAGAAGAAAAAAAAAGTATGGCTGAATTAAGGTACTCATGCGTGGGCGGACTGGTTTCCTGATAGTTCGCGTTTAACTCACAAAACAAGTCAATATTATTACCTGAGCAAAAGCACGATATAAATGCAAAACTGATGATGACATTGGCTCAGTAATATTGATAGTACAGTTCTTTGTTTTGAAAACAAAATTTGCGTATAAAAATAAATGTAAATATATGTGAAAATATTCGACAAAACTGAATAAAGTACGACCTTTATGACGATTGTTATCAAATTACCAGAGATGTGCTCTACGATATACATAGTATAGGTTCTGGACAAAAGATGTTTTGGAGATTTCCTATATGAGTCTCATTATCTCTGTGTGATTATTATAATCAGCTTGTTCGAATACTTACAACATTACTCAGTGGCTACTAGTCAACGTCCAGTGCAGTGTCTATTAAGACAAGGGTATATATTGCTGTAACCCCACCTGCACTACCTACTTATTTTGAAATATTATAATGAGCATCCTATTTAGTAAAATGCGCTTATTTTTGAATGATCTCTCTAATTATAAGAAAATTAAATGAATGATGATGATCTATGCGCAATTTGCATTTTCTCATTCTCTCTTCAATAATCATTCCATCTATTTTTTTTCTGGACATGTATGGACAGAGATGAAAATTGAGTGCGTTTAAAGTTTGGATCGACAACACGAGTGACCACAAGCAGCAATAAGTCTAGAGAGGAGGCTTGCTTATGTGAATTTCGTTGAGAAGGAGGAGGAGGAGGTGGAGATGGCATACACTTAAAATTTATGAGTCTGGTACTCTTTCCTCTTGTTCATTTTCTGACTTGACTTTTAGGATGGATGATGTCTGGACAGGTTATTAGAATAAACTATCACAGAATCTTCATCAGTACGATCGCTTTTAGTTTTGGAATCGAGATATTTTATGTTATTTCCTTCCTTTCCTATTTACTATGATGATGAGGTAGACTTGCTTATAAGTTCCATAGATTGTGCTGACAGAAAAGAAATAGGGAAGTGCTTGGAAAGAAATTTGACGATTGCGATTAATGAAATTGTCAACAAGTGACATGATGACACGTTAAACATGTTAGTCAAGAACAGACAGTTAGAAACGACAAGGCTTTGAATGCATTTTTTTCTGTCTTGTTATGCGTCTATTGCGTGCGTTTCATTGATCTGACATTCTGACGTAAGTATTGATATCAATATGCAACATAATATATCTTCCTTTTGTCTTATGAGTTTTTTCTGTACGATTTATGAAACAGCAAATTACATGCAGACAATGGTTCTGGTAGGTATAAGTTATGTGGTTACATTATTGCATACTCAAGAAATACTGCTTGCTTACCTTTAGGGTCATTGTCGAACGCCTTATCGGACGTGTTGTAGCTCAACTCGATGTAGTCAATGTACCAGGCGTCACTTACACGTGACTGTTGGCCAAGTCAAGTTGGTTAACATGCATGGACAGAATACGACAGTTCGTATTTCCACATCATGAGCGGATCATAAAGAAAAGATGCAAACATAGGTTTTAGTTTGGGATTGAATGTTGCTGTGGTGGTGTCATGACTCATGGCCAGTGCAAATAAGAACGCTAAGGAAGTTCTAGTGCTATTCGATCGGCGTTTTCATAAGTGGTTAACCAAAAAAGTGTTATGATAATACAGTAAAAAGGTTAACTTTAACACATACCTTTTGAAAGTGCCAAGTGAACCGGAATGAGTTCCAGGAGAGGATAATTTTGGAATCTTCACCTTTCCCACAGTCGCCGGACGCTTCAGCGGTTCGCGGAACATTTACAGTAATTTTCTAATTGTGTCATATAGTTGAAATCCATTTTAAAATGTGAGTCAATTTTTCAATAAGGAATAAAAAGAAATTTAATTGTATAGCATGGCATTAGGACTTATGTACCTTGTTGGCAGTTCGTTTAGGCTCAATGACAATTGTCGCATCCATTGATACAAGAACACAAGGCAAGTAGTCGCCATTCTCATAGACGACAAACTCCGGGGCTGGTGGTAACGGTGTTGTCTCCACATCCTCTACAGTTTGTGCAAACAAAACATGATATCACTCTTTGAATAAAAGTGTGCATCATTTTTTTTGAATGGTACATGATGATGATATATGATAATTTATTTTGTTTTGTATAGAATGCATGTGCGTCAATTGTTTTTCTAAGAAATCTGAAAAAAAAAGTTTCAAACGATTTTGTTCAATGGACGATTTGCAATTTTGCTACGTGTATGGTCTTTGGTATTTTTTCAGTCTCCACTCTGTATCCTGTCCAAATATAGCTATCTCTCTGAGAGTTTGAGAGAGAATGGAAGGCATGCATACATAGTAATAAAAATTTGCCATCATTCCATTTTCTTTTTCTAATTTACGGCCAGCTTACCACCTCTTTGACAAATATAACTAATAAAAATACAAACTTCTTAAGTGCCTCCATCATCGGCATTGATTTGTGCACTTTGCAAATAAGTCAAGTGCATTGCCTCTTTTTGGTCAAATGGACGGGTAAAATTAATAAAATGCACTAACATTGATTAGGTAATATGTACTCTGTTATTGATGCATTTTGCCTTGTAGCGCTAATGTACACTATTTAGGTATATCATCATCAATCTCCATCACAAACTTATAGTTAATTTACTATTTAAAGTGCTTGCATTTACAAACCTTTGAGCACCATTTCTTTTGCGGAGTCGCTTGCACCCTGTAACAAATAGAACCAAAAATATCAAGATTATAATTATTATTAACAAGTGGGGTGGCGTGAGACAGCATTTTCGGTGCTTAACTTGGAGTAAAAATGTTCATTCACTTTTACGAAAATGCCTGAAGCAATGAAAAGAGACCACCAACATTCTCAATCTAATGGGTTGTGCCACTGACTTTGAGCATGAATGCTAAATAAACGGAATCATAAGTAGCTCTAACGAAGAAGAGAAGGACCGCCTTCAAATGTTGGGGTTGTGTGAACATTAATATTTAGTATTTTTAGCAACTCATTAAAATTGTGACTGATTGTTTTAGCTTATCATAGAGTGCAGGTGGCACTCGTATTGACTGTTAATTTGAACAAAAAAAAGTCATCAGTATTGACAATTATTTGGCTAGTGAGACGGCGAGTCAGACTGACAATGAATGTTGTCAAATTTGATCCACCAGAGAGCTACAAGTTCATCTTCTACTTTTTACTCTCGAAGATTTATGATATTGACCATTCCATTGCTGGAAATGGTTCCATATTGTTGCCATATTCCCCCGGCAAACAGATTAGTGAATAGGTTGGCTTTATGTTCACAAATGACTCCATGATAATAGATGATGTAATTGAATCCGTCTCATTAAATGGCGATCAACATAAATAAAACGGGAACCTTCAAAGATCTCAACTCGAAAATTCTAAGGTGTGCAAAAATGTTATCTGGCTACTTTAATTTCTTGTCACGTCTACCTCCACAAAAAAATCTACGCTACACAGCAATATTAAGTATGTATTTGCCAAGCAGTCTACTATAGATGGAATGCTCAAAGATAAGCAATATTCCGGATTTGTTGCACAAATAAACAGTGTTTTCTGTGCTTAAGATATGGGATCTTCTTTTTATTGGTCATCTCCCAAAAAGTATCATCACATAAGCCATGAAACCATTATTTGTCTTCTCGCTCTTAATGGGTATCTTGATTGATAAATCGTTTTTGGACAAACTGCTTGATTGGTTATTGCTCACTACCTATATCTCGTGGATGGCATGAATTTTAAATATAATTTCTTATCAGGTGTGGTCTCTCATTCTCCCTCGTCATGATCTCAAGCAAGACTTGGTAAGCATACATTGTTCATTTGATGAGACTTTTCATGTGAAAGCAGTAAAACTTTGTGTTGCATGTCGGGTACCTACCTGTACAAAAAGGTTGAGTGGCGTGGTCAGAAAGATCCCAGATGTGAAGGCAACCCACACGGTGAAAATGATGAACGGTGATGGGAGCGCATGATGAGAAGAGTCCATCTTTATTCGAGAAAAAAGCTATATCGATGACTTTTTACCTGATTTTGGTTGCGTGTACAAAATAACTGTTATTTCGTTCCCGTTTTTCTCTGCTTTCTTAAAAATTTCGTGCACACTTAAAAACAAACTGTTGATTTCACCGTCGTCGAGTAAGGAAGAACAAGGTCAATATAGTGGGCTTTTCTATTTCAAAATGGGACATGCGAATGATTGCGAATTTATTTTGCAACGTTTTTGAATGCATTTTATCTCTATCGGAAAATTATTGATAGGAAGCTATGAAATATGTGACAATTCTAGTAGTACATTGTCTTGTCAAAATATCTAACTAGCGATGTAATTAAAATTTAAACTATTGAAGCTATATGGGAAAAGTGAAAGCAGATAAGTTTTTGTGTCTCGAGAAGGTGTTACTTGTATGAGGGGCAGAGCAGCTGCTTTCACTTATGTTTTAAAAAGAGCTATGCTTGTACATGACGGGAGTATCCTCCGACTTTCGCCAAGAAGAATCTTTTGGCTCAGTTTTCTTCTGGCATCCCATCGGAAGAAGAGCACACGTAAATATAAAGGCAACATAGCAGCAGCAGTCGCAAGCATTATTAGAGTAGCTGCTTTTTTACAGAACATTCCTTCCGTTTTACGGTGTTGCTTTCTTTCTCTCTCCCACTAGCTCACCACCCTGCTATTATGTATCCACAATCCGCACACCACAAACTGGATCAGTGGAGAAAATACGGCGCACGTGTACGTTGTCGGTCGTGGTGAGAGAAGAGAAAGCCACCAGGGCAGAAGCAGAGTTGGTGTATGCTTTGCGCTTAAAATTCCATAATGATATTTTTCCCTTGAAAATATCTTAAATGTGTTGTTGGAATACGTGGCGTGTGTATTGAGAAAATATGCAGGAGAAAGTGAAAGAAGGAAACATACTAAACAAAGTGTGTAGTCGGAGTGAAGCCCAACACCCTACAAAAGGAGTCACCAACCAAACGAGGGTACCTGCGTTTTTCACTTCGTTTATCCGCCTTTATTGTAATACATTTTAAACGAGAATTCTTGCACATGTACATTCCATGCCTACGAGTACTGAATGCAAGAATTTTATGTGTTGGAATTTTCCGGAGAGAAGCTTTTTAGCTAGCTGTGAAGAGTATAACTGGACGTTATGGGGCGTTGTTGTTAAAAAGCAAAAAAAAAAAACGCTGGAATGAATGATGAAGTAAGCCTTGTTAGCGAAAGCTTAAGCTTATAGTTCTGCTTAATCTTGATTTGAAGTATTTGAACAAGCAGATTAGTGGTTTTAAAATGTCATCGATTCTCTGGAAAACAATGCAGTATATTAGGTAAGTTTTTAGCTTTAATCTACGATCGACTTAATTTATGATGTTTGCAATTTTAATTTATCTTAATAGCATCTCGTCTTTTTCTGACATAAGACGGCTCAGTTGACACAATTTTTTGTTGGATTTGGCTTACTATTATGAGTTATGAATTTAAAAGTGTGTAGAATGGGGAAGAATACAGAATACTACTACCAACATTACATAACAAGAAGCATTATAATGAATGAAACTTTTACTAAATATCTTAAATACTAAATATCTGTCAAATTCATTTTTCACTTGCTTGCTATTTCCCTTTTTATGAATACTGAATGACACAGAGCACACTCACAAAAGTAAATGTAAGGCAGCCATCTAGAGGATTGCAGCTTGTCTTTGTCAAAACGGACGTATTACGCTTACTGCATTCTCCTCCAACTTTGTGCGGATGAACCTAGAAGGCATCGTCAACAGCAAAAGAAAAACTTTGTTTGAGTTTTTGATTTACAGCACATTGCAAGAAATTAAGCCCACAATGAAATACAAAAATACAACTACTGCAATGCAATTATATCTTTATGGACGATATTTATGCATACTGCATGCCATGCATTAAGTATGATATATTATGCTATTACATATAAGCATGTGCATGTGTAGAATGAATAGATTTCTCTTGTGTTCGTCTCAACTCAACACAAGTATTGTTTGCTATATAAGCATATATGTAATATGTTCATATCTGCGCGTTGCTCCATTCAATCCATCGTATACCTTTAAAAGACGATGACTTTACAGCATTCTGCATTCTGTGCAATTTTTTTCTCTTCCCGTAACGTTGCCAAAAAAGCGATTTCAAATTTTTCAAAGGGCTACACAAACAACGAAATGCTTTTGCGTTTCTTATGTGTGAAAGACCTTTTCTCTTCAATAAGAATGCAAATAAGAGATTAATAGGCATGCAGAAAATTCTATGCATTTTGAATTCGCCAATTTCCAAACGATCAATGGCTATCTTTGTTTTTGTAAACTTTGGTTGTATACAAAGATAAATCGAATCTGTGCTTTCTTCCATTGACGCTATGTCACTCTCTTTCACGTTAGCAAAGTACCGGCATTTACCAGTTTATAAAATGCATACCTATACACATAATTGACGCATTGACTACTCATCCTGATTTCATACAAGAATTCCATATTTCACTAAATTTCCATGCAAAGCGAGTAATCATTGTAATATATGTCTTTAGAGCAAAACCCACTCTGAGAAAACAACTATCAATTTATTAATCGATCAGACAGTTTGGTGATGTCTCCTCGATTAAAGGCCAGTAAACAAGCATATTTTTTCTACTAACGCGAGCATCATTGATAAAAAAGGTGAAAGGTCATATACGAGATTCAGAATGCTCAAGTGGAGATGAGAGGACGATGAGAATGACGATGTGAATCTCTCTCTGAGGTTTTTATGATGCTAGCGAATCTCAATCCCATCACCGCGCTCATCTCTTCTTATTTTCGCCAGCCATCGGATCTACCATACAGTAGCAAAAAAAAGTCATGGTTAACCTCTTAAAAAACTGTGTAAGTTCATAAGATCCAATTTTGTTTCCTAAAGAGCATCTATGTGTACTCCTTTCAACTTGGATGCTACATAAACAAAAAATATATGCACGATAAAAATAATGAAAAACACCAAAAATATCGCTTTGTATTATGCACAACAGTACAAAAATATATTGATGCATACTGCCTAAATTGTCGCTTTTCTTCATAGTTAAAACAGCATTATTTACTGGAGCTCACTTTATCATCTTATCCTTCCCTGCTTACGCTGATGCTGTCGTCTCCCTACTAGTTTTTCCTTGCATTAAAAGGATACTGCAAGGGTGGTCCTAGTACAACAAAATACATCCTTTCCATTTCTTCAACTTTTTCTCATGACGAAGATCACTTCAACAATTTTTATGCTTTTAGTTGAAGAGCACATATACCTTCCCGTTTCGAAAGAATGAAATTATACGGGCAAGCACAGGCAAAGTTTAATATCCTATACATGATACACTTAAAAAAGGACAAAGATATATAGTCAATGTATATTTTTTGACTTTGACTTTAACATTGCATGATACTCGAAAATATTACTGGTGTAGGTCCACATTAGTTTGAAAAGCTTACAAGGAAAAAAAACGGATCCGAGAAATCGGAACACATTCTGTCTCTCCGCTTCTCTGCCTCTGTGATTGCCAAGAGGAGACATAGTTTGCAATTGGATTGGCATTTGGCATTGCTACTAGAAAAATTGTTTTGTTGGATGTGAGGACACACTATACTACCGTCATCCAATGTTTGCTTGGGAGAATGATGATCTAAACAATTGTCAGAATGAGAACCAATATCCTCTATTACAAGTCATTTCACCATGTAGAAGAAGAGAACCATGCGTAAAGATCATCATGTAGGGAGATTTTTCTATTTACCACACCACAAGGCTATCTAAATATACATACAAGGTATTCATAAAAACGGACCTCTATATATTTTTTTCCTATCTTCCGTTTCTCTCCATATATTCGTAAATGTATCTCAGCGTTAGAAGAAAAGGGTAGGGTGGAGAATAATGATGTCTTCTTTTCTATACATTTTACATTATATGAACTGTTGTACTGTTCTTCCTCCGAGGTACAATCTAATTCTTCTTGATACATACACGAAATGTGTAACAGTTTATATTTCAGCCACTTCATCTCTTCGTTCGCACTTTCCAACATGAGAATTCTATACATTTATTCTGCTCATATGTAACCTCCATAAATATCTTATAATATGTATACAAATATTCCCTAAAAACTTCTTATACCAATTTTTATGTATTTGGACTTACTACATGTTATACTTCTACCGCTGAGGATTATATAGTTCTCTCTACAGCTTTTCTTTATACAATACATACGGCAACATCATCATCTCATTCTCATTACATGTTATTCTCTCTTCTCTCCGTCTCTCCTTCTGTTTAAATTGGATTGGATCCTTCTTCGCATTTTGAGAGAACTAAACTGGATACACTTTTACACACACACTAAAGTATATATAGATACACACACATGTGTGTAAAGGGAAGGTAGAGAGAAATATATATATATATATATTATATTCGTTAAAAAATATAATGCATTAGCATGATGGAAATAATGGATTGGATGCTGATGCTGCTGCCACTGCTGGCTGGTCTATAGAAAATCTCTCATTTTTATCATTCTGTGATACATATAGACAGACAGGCAGAAAAAACACAAGATGAAGTGAAAAAGAAGATTTAGCTTTCATCTGAGAGAGAATGAAAATACAGACTATTTAGTAAAGTACAGTAGCAGCCAAACTGTGTGAAATTGTGTGAGGAAGAAGGAGAAACGGAAAATTAATAGTGGATTTTATTAAAAAGGAAATAATATTTGCAGGTATTGTATACCGTTTACAATATTTTGTTTGTGTTTACTTAAACCAATATTATAAACATGAAAAGGATGAGTGTATTATGGATTTTCGGTAAATATTGAATAAACAGTTTTAAATTAACGTCTGAATTATGAATAATTAGATGAATGTGCATTAAAGATATTCACTAGTTCCAGTAATTTATTGTGGATTTAAACATTTAGAAAATTACAAGTGAGCAGTTCAAGTTCTCGAAGAAACTGAATTCCTGATTAATGGAGAATAGAACATTACCGGGTAGGACCTTCAACGGTTCTCGTTTTGCATCTGTGCTGCTAATTGTCGTTAATCGTGTTTTCTAGTAATTAGAGGACATTAGTTAGTGGCGTTGTTTAAGTATGGTGTTGAGAGAACTAAATTTCCAGTTTTATAATAGTAGCCATTTTATTAACGACTTGCATTCCTCTGGGAGGACATAATTAATGGTGCGATTTGCGGTTCCATCAATTATATTTTAAGGATGAGAACGCTAACTAGTAGGACTAGAGAAACATTTAATTGACCTGAATAAATAAATAAATGCATCAGTTGACTGGGAGGCGGAAGTTGATTTTACGGCGCTGGAGTGCCTGAGTGTGGTGGATGTTGGACATTGCTCCTCTGTAGGTTTAACGAAGGTACTTCAGCTATGAGATAATAATTAAAAATTATCCAATCAGCGACAGCCGCACTCATACTCATGTGACTTCTGATGATTCGAAATTGAAGATTCGACAATCGATAGTAGTTTCGATCGAGTTTTATTTATTTTTTACTTATCAACAACGGCCTGTTTTCATCGTGTCCTCCTTTCATTAAATTTAATTTGGAAACGACGACGGAAGAAAGCAAGAAGACAACCAGAGTTTAGAAAAGTTTTTACCAAGAGACGACTATCTTTCATATCAGTAGATGAGCCTTGACCATGACAAGCATGAGGACCACATTGCAGACAGTCCCAGAATCGCTACCCACCGACCACTTTTCCAATATTCCCAAGGTAAGCCCCTTAATGATTCTTCTACTTAAATGCATGTATGATTATGAAATGATGATAACCGAGGTACCCATTTAATCCTGTGAATAATTGTCGAGAAGATGATCGAATATTAAAAACAGTAAAGAAGTAAACAAACGCCCGGTATTTATTATAAATCACCAAGTTGATTTAACTATTGTGAGTTCGTATAATGTTGATGCTAAAAATGCTGTCAACTGTCAAGGTATAGGGAATAGTTATTCGTGGGAGTTCGTAAATCTCATGGCAATTAGGAAATTATTCCCCTTTATCTATTCACATAAAGTGATTTATATAATTTGTCGAGGAAAGGAAAGGTGAGAGATGTAAGTCACCATGGCCCTGCGGAATTGGTGACTGGCAATGGGTCGGGTTCAGGTTTATCTGTAGAGATAATCCGGAAATCCTTTCTCTAAATTCCATTGTTCATGTGAGAGTTAATAAGTTTTTAAGACTTTTAATCATTGAATGATTAACCGTTGTAATCATCTTGCATTTTCTCTCTCTGTTAGCACAAAGATCTAGATCGCATCCGGCTTTTACATATTATCTGTTATTGGAGATTGGATTTTTGTGGTGTACAAAGTGGTTAGTAGCAAATTAAAAAAATAAACCAAGCTATGTAAAACTGTTCATTCTCTTGAGTAATATCACTTTTTAAATTGTCAAAATCAAGTGGAGTTGTTTTGCAAGTGATGAACTCTGGATATCTTACTTATTAGCTTATGCTGTGGCTGTAGGTACACAGAATTTACGCTCAATAGTTTTCGCTACCGGCTATATTGGCAACAATTGAAACTATCGCCTTCCGGCAATCTCTTTATGCTCTTATGATTCAATATTTTTATACATCATAATGTGGCATATTGGCATATATATTTGTGTATGCAGCACATACTAATGTTAAATCATGAATGCGAATCAACCAATTTAAAAGTAGGTCATAAAAGTATCGTTTTGATACTGATAAGAAGAGAAATTGCCGTCATGTCATGAGATAACATTGATTGCATGATCAAGTTAAGGTTGACTTCCATCCTGGACAGACGGCAACGATTTATTGACTTGACTTGGTACATGCATGTCATTTGTGATGGGCTTCATTTGACGTACACAAATATTTTGATTTTGGGCTGTTTTTATACTTGGAATATCACATATTATATTGTGCAAATATTTTTGCTTAAAATAGCCAGCCAGCGGGACATTTTGATGAAATTGGTAAATACTAAAAACTAAAAATTTCTTTTCAATCTAAAAATGCTGAAAAAAATCTTGCAAAAAATTTAAAAGTCGGTTGGTGATAGTGAGTTGCATATTCAATTGAATTTGGAGCACGTTTGTAAGCTAGCACAC
Source organism: Willowsia buskii (assembly GCA_034700685.1). Lineage (NCBI taxonomy): Eukaryota > Metazoa > Arthropoda > Collembola > Entomobryomorpha > Entomobryidae > Willowsia > Willowsia buskii. Next base: position 20,152 of record JAQIXW010000609.1, read on the forward strand.
ACGGTGATGCCTCATGCGACTTTCAAACAAACGTGCAAATAGTTTCTGTCAAATTTTAAAACACATTTATTTACCTATGCATTCATCATCATGCATTTTTGCACATTGAAACTTGCCTCCATTTATCATGAAATCGTTATCGTGTTATGGTGCTTAGCAACCAATTAGTAACACAATTGACATCACTAATACATTGAGCAAAGCTGATTAAAGTTACCATAGCAGTGATTATGAATTGTGCTATGGAAACTATCATAAACAACAATTGCTGAGTTCCATTCGATAGACTACAACATATTGAGTGTAGAGCTCAGTCATAGAGCCAAAATTGTGAACACGTCATGTACAAATGATTAGCACCTTGTAATTGGTGGCCTAATTTAATTTACTTAAAAATCATAAACTTAACTAAATGCTTACTGTAGCTTGACTGACAGTGGCAGTTAAGCCAAATCAGACAAGAATCATCATGAGTGATCATCACCTCTTCCAATGTACAATGTAATATTTATTTAATACTGCATTTAATAAGATGTTGTTGAGTCATTAAAAAATCTCTGTGAAATATGCATCAAAGTTGCCAGCTAAATAAAGATAATCATTGCATTATTGCAGTATTAAGTTAAGACATGCTTAACTATACTGCAATGTCAGTTTAAAAATTCCATGTACTCTGAAATTGCAACAATAAGCAATAATTTTACTGACTTCTTTACCATGAATAAGACCAATTGGAAACCTAAGCGTTGTGTTGTAACATAAACAGTATAATAGCATGGCGGCTAGTCATAGTCGCTAGTAATAATTTCGTTTCCATTTTTATAAAAACGCGCATTAAAAGCACATGAATTCTTCAAATCCACACGCAAAGCGTCTCTTTCTCTTCCCTCGCATCTCAGTTTTCGTGTATTTTAAAAAGTAAGTCAAACCACAAAAACCGAAAGCCATATAACACAACTGAAAAATTATGCATTATTAGACGTTCTATTGTGCTATATCGCATTAAAAAATATATATATTACACACAGTCAGCAGTAAGAATTGGGGGAACATTACTTAGCTTAGCGCTTGTCCTATAAAAACTATGATGATATGAATTATACATCACATTTCTCACTCACGTCAAGAATCATTGACTCTTGAAGTTTTTATACTTTGTTAATTTCCTTTTTTCCTTCCTGGTCCTTCATTTTAAGTAATAACCTATTAAAAAGAAGTGGAATATATAACATACATAGAAGCAGTCACAGTCTCTCTCATTCAAATTGGTTTTCCTTCTCTCAACTCAAAAGGCACAACCAAAGCAAACGAGACCATCGACCAGAAAAAAAAAACAAAAGGGAATAAAACGATAATATATAGGTAGGTAGGTAGGCATGTGCTATATTATAGCAGCATGTAAACTTTTGTGATGCATTGTGCATCTCAAGTATTCCAATAAAAGTAGCAGTAGTAGTCACAATCACAATTCTCAAAAGAAGTAGAATTAGAATGAAAGAATACAAGGAGGCATTTTAACATAAAATGTACTTTTGAGTGGTGGTGGTGATATAGCAGAGCAGTCTGAAGGAACATGTATAACGTGATGTTACATAGTTTGACTTTGACCATACCTAAAATTTGTTGCCAATTTTTTTTCTCATGTTCTTTTGTAGACACACTATCTGTTCCCAATTCTCATCGCTTCTCAAGTGGTGTGTATGTGTATGCACCAACTCTGTATAAAAATGCAGTTTTTTTTCACGTCAAGAAATCAGAGTCAGATGTTTTTGGCAGAAATAATAGTGGCAGGCAAGGAACAAGAGCGCCGTATATTTTTACACAATACATAATGAATGCCTCCATAAAATGTTTTGAAAATTTCTTAAATGGGAAAATGTGGTTGGATTGTATACTGTGCGAGTTTCAGTTGAGGTTTTGCTGGCTGAAGTAAAATATTTACGCAAAAAGGCAGTAGCGCAGTGCAACTGTAAAACATTATGTATGAAAAATTGCTTTGCTGCGTGCGTAAAAAATCATGAAACGGAACCACAGCGTGAATTCATTTTTTGGCCACCAACTTCCCGTTTTCTACCACTGCACTGTTGCTGTGTTTCTACTGCTGCAAAGCAATTTTTGTGATGTAGGATATGATAAAATAATTATTTACTTGAGCAGAAAATGAAGTAGTAAAGAGCATTTAAACGGGCAGGCGTTTTTTTTTGCAGGCAATTTTATCCCACGTGAATACGTACATATATCCCATCAAGACAAATATTTTTTTTATTAGAATCCTTCGTTTGATGATTTATAACAGATTTTTTATTATGATTGTTCTGTTCGGCCAAGTTGATTTTTGGTAATTTTCTATCTCTGCATCCTATCATGATCGTCATTTGTTTAAGGAAGGAAGGAGTAAAAAGAGTTGAAAAGCCTTAATAAGTTTAAAGTTGGCCTTCTCTTTACGCACACACGTACGTTTGCGCATACGTGCGATAAATAAATAAAATACAATAATTACATAATGCTGTTCCGCTGAGTATAGCGGTTATTGTAGTACTTAAGTGATATAAAATATGGCATGAGTCAATTATAGTTTTTTACAGCAGTTAAAGAAAATTGCGAGTTAAATGAGTGTGAGGTTCAACAATCTGCTTCTGCAGAACAAAGATATATAGTATAACAACAGCAGCAGTTTTCGTTTATTAGAACTATTAGAAGCAGTGGAAGAGAGCAGCAATATCAAAAATATTAAGAATCCTTTCCTTTTTAATATATATGAAACCTACTAAACAGTAACAGCAATAATAAAAGAAGCAGGTAGGCAGGTAAAAATGAATTGAAATGGACAGAGAGACGAGTTATGCAGTAAAAAGGAGAAGTTGTTTTTAGAATGTTTAGCCGAGTAGATGGTTGATGATGATCATTTTTTGTTCTTTGGCACAACAAGCTTACACAACTAGCTTGTTAGTTTTGTTTTAGTTTGTAAGTGGCAGTGGAATGGATTACATGGCGATGAAAATGTGTTTGTGTGGTGTGGCCTGGTGCTAGGACGGTGGGATTTATAGAGAACAAGGTAAAGAACTGAAGAAGTGAGAGGATTGAAAAATGTGAAGTGTGATAGACTTTTGGCTGCTACTTTTGGCATTTTCTCGTGTTCCCGATGTAATGTCGGCAGTTCTTGTGATTTTGTGAGTGTCTTCATTTCACTCATACTCCGCTTTCCGCTCCTGTTGTGTGTAGTCATTTTCTCCATGATATTTGAAAATCCAATTCCAGAAGCAGAAACAGCATTTTATGCGGAAGATGGGAGATGCTGTCTGTTTTTCATGGTAGCATTTGAACTGGATCGGTGTGGTCTCTGTATGTTTACAATAGCATTTGCACTGCTTCTCGAAAGTAATAAATAATATGTTATGGAATGGAATGGCGAAATTTACAGTGATGTCGTTTTTCCGTTGAGGCGTGAAGGTGAAATGATGATGGTGAGAGGATAGATTAAAAGCGTTAATTAGCGAATTCTTGGAATGAACAAAATAATGCGAAGCTAGATCAAGAAGACAAAGGGTACAGCCCAGTAGTAGCTTGTGAATTTGGCATGCAGACATGATTATGACTTGATGTGAGATTGAAAAGTCATCTCGCTCTTACAAATTGAATTGAATGCAAATATTAATACATACATATGTACACATATGTGTTTGTTAATGGTAACAAATATATAACAATGATTGATATAGTTCCTGTGAAGTGAAAGAGGAAGATATATTATTGTTTTAACGGAGCCAGTGCACTAAAATAATTGTTATGCTCATGCCCAAATGTAAGATATAATTAGTTTCCTTGTTGTGCGTTCTGTTATAATATACTGTAGTGGTACCTTTCAAAATTCAAAAGATGCAATGACTTTCTCTTACTGTTTGTCATTACAAACTCTATATTTTATATGCTCACTATTGCAGAGATTTTTTAATTGACAAAGATTTAATAAACTACACGAGTGTACTTGAGAATGTTTAAGTGATTAATTGTCTCTCTGAAATTAAAAAGCGAGGAGAGACGACCTATAAAACAGATTGATTATTATGTGATTCTACTTGAAAATTGAAAAGTAATTAAAAGTGGTAGAAATGCGTGCAAGGTGAATGAAATGAAATATACTCTTACCATATGCATAAGTTGTGCTATTGTTCTAACGAACTTGACAAAATTTCAAAAAGAACATGATATGGTTTTACGTTCTGTCTCTCGTTCGTGATTACTCGTGATAAATTGTGAGTGCTTCTCCGAGGCTTCTTCTAGCAAGCTGACTTAAATGGAACTGTTGTTGAAAGACTTGCTCTGAATTTTAGTGAGGCTTTAATCTGCAGAACGTTTTAGGTAAATGAGCTCTTCATTTTCATTACATTAAATATTAAATTACTTGTTACCTTTTTTATTTACATTTTAATCTTTTATTTAAAAATGAATCATGGTCATGTATATAATTAATTTTCGTGAGTTATGTGTCGCCTCGCTTCTGTGTTGCGTTACCATTATTGATGTTTTTTCAAGTGGTTTTTCTTTCGTGATCCTGGAAGTTCTCACTAGAGGGGCCTTCTCATCACTTTGCCGAGGTTGGCTTCGTGATCGTGATTCGCCTGTCAGTTTTCTCTTTGCGTTCAGCAATCCTACCAAATCCTGCAAGCACAGGCTGTGCACTAGTCTTGCAATTTAATAGTGAAAGGATGTTGGAAGGAAGTTGGAGGGTGTGGAAAGCACTGATATAGTGGTATTTTCCGAGGAGAGGTGAATCCATTCATTATCCCGGAGACTTGATCATGTTATATTGTGGAATAATCAGGATTTCCGCTAATAGTATTTTCTTCTTTCCTGAGAAATTTCCTTCAAATGGGAGAACCAAGCTTAGGAAAGAAAGATGGATGAAAATTATTATTATTTTGCAATAGAGAACGCAAAAGGGTACGGATATGGAACAAGAGAATGCTGGAGGAACCTCATTATTAATTTTACATCCGCTTGCCTGCTTTTCTCTCTTCTCCAATCTCCAATCTGACTAGTTAGTCGTATCGTATGATACTTTGGTAAAGATGATACGATACGATGATGATACTCTCTTCTCTTTTTGTCTAATGAATTTCATTGCTTCTCTGGAAATTGTATTTTTTGTGGAAGCTCCTTCTGGAAAAAAAGATGAAAGAGAGCAGAAGGGGAAACACGATAGTACTAGTGATATGTACATTCACAATTTGTCGGTAGTGGTGGGAGACAGTCAGTCAGCATTAAATATTATTTTGAACCGGGAAAATTCTTCTTTTAACTTCCTTCTCCCTAATTTCCTTTTTATGATAAAGTAGCATGGAAGAAGAACAAGTTTTCGCCTTCATTTCATCTCATCACTTTCATTCTATCTAATCATTATAGATATTTAGCTGGTCTGGTATAGACAGTGTGTCAAGTAAAGAAGTCAAGTCAAGATGATGATATCAAGCAGATTCTCCTTTCTTCTTTTTCTCTCCTCTCATACTTGTCAGCAGATTGTTCCATGTCTCTCAAGTTGCTCCTGCTAAAGACTTCATCCTATACCTTATTGGTTCTTTCATTCTTTCTCACCACTTTTGCAAAATAAAATGTAATGATGATGATGAACAACTTTGTAAAATGAGATAGGATCAGCATCCCTCTCATTTCTTTTTGCTCGTATCGTCATCACGAGCATCTTCCTTTCTACTCATATTTTTTTTGTGTGGAATGGAGTATAGTTGTGGAGTAGTTCTCTGGTTTTCGTGTCTACTCCACATTTATGACTATAAGTACGACTACTCCTTCACCTCCATCATTTTATCGCTCATCTATCCTGCCCTGCCGTCTAGCATCTAATACTCAAAGAAAAACATTAAGAACGTTAAAAAACTTTGCTTTCTGCGAAAAAAGTTGGCTTGTTCGTGCGTATTTTTTTTATCTTCCTGCTCATGTTGTTCTTTGATACGGTAGAAGCATGCTCAACAGCATTTAAAAAAAGAAGAAGAAAAAGTTTGTAAAGTGTTTCCTAGTCTTACTGATTGTGAGAAGAAGGTGCTATGTGCTTCTAGTCTCTCTGGTATGTCTCCTATCATGGTTGTGATCATCATGGAGCAAGTTTGAAAAGAGCTTTGAAAAAAATCTGAGATTTTATTCTGTATTTCATACGATGTACTCGCGTAACTAAAAGTCGTGACATACAAACTGGAAATCCGACACGCACATGAAATATTCAACAGATGTTGTTGATGCTACTTGATTTTCCTCCATATCTTGTCTGGTTAGCAAGTTTGTAGGAGACTATTTTTTGCTCCTTTTGTTTGTGTGATGTAAGTAATTTAATTAAGGTAAACGTATTCAACAGCAGGTGAGCAAATTGGTGTAATTTTTCAAAGATGTTTTGTTCACTTTCGTAAGATTCTTTTCTTTACTAATCCTCTCTCAAACTCACCAAGAAACCCAATAAATCAGGTCAAGTGCTTGCTTGCAAGTGTTTTAGAAGAATGAAGCTTTGGATTCTATTGTGTTATTAAATTAACAAAAAAAATACAAGCGAATAAATTCTTTGTTATGGCGGCTCTTACATGGGTGATCAATTTTTAGAAAAGAAGTTTGTTAATATTCAAATGCACGAAATTTATCATGGAAAATTTTGTGAGAGAAGTCGATGAATGAGTTACAATGTTTAAAGTATATGTGTCGGAATTAAACTTTTCAATATGGGAATAAATAAAGGATTAACATTCAAAGTAAATGACGCAGGTTCGTTATCTGAATCTGCATTGAATTATGTAACATTATGTAGCTCATTACGTTTTTATAATGCTGTATATTTGTTCATGATTGTGGCGATGATGATGATTTCATGTAGTAGAAGGAGGAAGAAGGATATGCTACGGAATGAATTTCGGAATTCCAAATCGAGTAAACTTCATTCTTTAGAGCT
>JAQIXW010000610.1:0-27054 GCA_034700685.1 Willowsia buskii
TATTATTATTATTATTATTAGATGATCATGAAAAGTGTGATGCCATGGTAGTAGCTACCAGCAACTGAAGATTATTTCAAAGGAGAAGAGAAGTCAGGGAAAATGAAAAGTGGCTGTGGCTGTTGTAATCTATTATGTCTTATGAGTTAATCGGCCTCTCTCTCTCTCCACTACTTTACAAGAGAATCAGTAAAAAAATCATAATAGCAATAAAAATGACATTTTGTTGTAGCGAAGAAAAGAACATGCATTTTTTGGTCGCATACTACATTTTTCATAAAGTCAGGTGCATGGATCATAAAAACATGTGGGATGAAAAGCCTTTTCATTGTTACAACAATTGGTTTTAGTACACCGGAGAAGAAGGATTTACTTTTCATTATTGTTATTATTATATAGTCGGCGAGATGTGCTGTACCTTTTTCATTTTTTTCCGTAAGCATGTAACTTGTAATAATTGACCGACAACTATATAATGTAAATGTGAGGAATGAGTGGTTTAATAGAAATACGAGTCAAAATGTAAACGTAGAAAAGAAACCGAAAGAAACTTTCTATAAGCCTGCTCATTATTATCTGCACTTCACCTGTAAAAATGACTTGGAAATGACGACTTTTTTTTTGAAGTGCAATTGCAACTTTTAATTTAACGAGTACCTATCATACCTACTCAAACACATTCAAATTCTACTTTCCTTGTTATTATTATTATTGCCTTGTTGTGTTATTTCCTCCAGGCTTTGGCGAACATTGTTCATGATGCTGATGTTGATTTTTTAGCGGCAGTGGTTGCATAATAGTAGAGTAGAGGAGGCTTTTTTCGCTTTTTATGCTGGTATTAATTTTTGTGACTACATCTGTCTTTAAACTGCTTGTTCGTGGTGGGAGGTTTTTCATAGAAAAAATCTGTACATTGTACTATTGTACATTATTGCCTTGTGTTCAAACTAAACTGTACAGTACAAACAGACTGCACATTATTAAAACGACTTAAACATAATGAATGACGAATAAGAAAAGGAGAGAGGAGAAAAAATGGTTGGAAAGTTGCAAACGTCATGCCTGGACATAAATGGTAGTGGAAGGACATTGGACAGTTGTTCTAGTGAAATATTATGATGGACAAAAAAGAAATCAGATAATCTCGGATTCTACATTGTCCATTAGCATCATCGTCCTCGTACATATAGGCACATAAATGTGTATGCATGAAAGCCTGGTATGATTGTGCAATTATGTACTTTTATTATTATTATGTGTGCATTTAAAAAAGAACATTTATTTGGCAAGAGGAAACTACACACAAAACATGACATTACTCTCACTGATGAGTCTGCTGATTATGAGTGCTGTTGACGTAGAAATGGCCGTTCATTTTTTTTATTTTATGGCGAAAAATTATGGCTGGCTGGGTTTAAAAGGAAGAGAAATTGATCTGATTCCTTGTCGAGGCGCGTCGCAGTTCCTTTCCAATTGTTGGACAAAAGGGATGTCGAAAACGAAATAAAAAGTTCTTATTGTCAGTTACACAGCTATCAATTATTGTCCTTCATTCAGCTTAACCGAAACAATGTATATTGTTACGGAGACGTATGGTTATGCAAATTACTGCCTGGTAGATGATGTGCGAGTCATTCAATTACACACAATGTCAAAGGATTTTGTAACGTAGTTCCTAAAGAGAAAAGCAATCACCTCTGAACACAAAAAATAAACATAAACTTCCTCGCTACTCATTTTTGCGAGGAAATTGAATTTTCATCCTTTTTTGTGTAGATCCAGTAGTGGTGAGTATGAAGTCATGTCAGTTTCATAATATCTACCTTTTCAGGTGTATATGGGATTTTGCTGCAGATTTTTACGTAATTCCTTCTCGTGATTTTCTTTATTATTGCAGAGCTAGTCATAATTTTTGTAAGTTGGCTCACGTCTTTTTCTTTGGAACAAGAACTACAACAAGTGGAGAAGAAGGATGATTAACTTGCTTCATCATCACCATTCTCCACTCATTCCACCTCTCTCAGGTGCCATTATATGGCTATGCTTAGAAAAGTACGGAGACAAGATGAAAATGATGAGTTGCAGTTGGTGAGAGTAGGGACTTGTTTTCCCATTTCTCGCTTCCCAATTTTTCTTCTCGAAGAAGTTTTAACAACCCTGCCTTCTTTCATATGTAGTCTTTTTTCTTCTTTTCAGCCAAGCATTTTTATTCTCTTGCTCACTCAGAGAATGCATTACACCTTGCACAATATAGATAGTATCAGGCTGTATATTTATAACACTCTGCCAATACATCTTCTTCATCTTCCATCATATTTTCCTTGATCAGTCAGATTATGACGAGTTTATGGAGTGACTGCTCCTATAAAGCTAGTATGAAAGTTTAACAGAGCCCTGTGTGCCTGTGGCCAATAAAATTAATGCGTAAACAGCAGGCATTGTCATTTTTACGATGTACTTGTTTTGAGCAGTCTTTTTTAGCATTTTAATACCTGTGCTTATTCTTGACTTTCGAGACGTGTGTAAAACAAACAACAAAATAGATTCTTTTTTGTTTCTTTCTTCTACTACAGCTACTCGTGTCGTACCACGCAAAATATTTAAGTGAAAAAAACGAGGTACTATTTACTGCTGACCATAAACACATGCCTCAGCAGTAAATGCTTCTGGAATCCGGGTACACACTGAGATATGAATTTGAAGATGACTACCTGAAAAGAAAGAAACTTTTTGAACTAACTGACCACAGTCACTTGAGAATGGTAAATAAATGAATGAAATGCCAAGTTTTTCCTTCTTTAGTTCTCTTTCTACACGTTTGTCATCCTCCATATCTAAATGCTTACGTCATCAGTGTGATTCTGAGATGTAGATGGTAAAAGTTATTGAGCATCCGCATCGGCATTGTCATTTCTTCTCTTCTCTTGCTAACCAACGTCATGTTTGATGTCTTTGACTAAAAATATTTGACATTTGATGTACCCAGGTTATTTTAAGATGTGAATTTTTAGAAGCTAAGTAAATACAATACTGATTCATTTCCCCCGGATTTGAAACCACAAATTTTGCCTTTGAAATAAAAATATTGAATTGAATTTGATTTTATATTCGATTGTTCAACCGAAAACTTTTTTATAAAGCATTCTACAGCTTAGTATGTGTGCATATCAAGCAGAATAAAAAAAAGTTGTTCTTGCTCAGAGGTGGCAATATCAGTGATTGCGATATCAGTCATAAAAAAGCCGTGCCAGAAAGGTGCAAAATGTAATAAAAAGTTTGCATCAACAGGTAACTTTTTCTTCCTGAAAGTAATACTCCGCCTTCGACAAATTGAAGTTAGGTCATTCAAGAAGAAGAAAGGATGAATGGAACGACTTGATACCGTAAAAAATTAATGATATTTCCTCTCGTTTTTGTGCCTTCATGACAAATATGGCAAACTGATACAGTTAGATTGAGAGTGTCACTGCAAAAATCATTTTTCCCGTATTCGTCAACCAACACAGTCCATACTTTTATGTTTGATATGACGGTCTTGTTTTACATCTCTACGTGCAGTTGGTTTCATCTTCCTCCTAACATTCTTCCCACTTCATCAGCAGGAAACTTGCTTGGTTCCTCGTCGTGGTCAAATTATCGTTCTTTGGTAGACTACCTAATGCACAAGTAGAACTGCTTGGGTCATCATCACCATGTTTTCAAAATCGGAAGCCGTTAATTTCTCTAAAGGAAAGAAATGGATACACTATACGTGATTCTGCTAACTAAACAAGCCTCACAGCTTAGTTGATCTTAAAAATTTGCATAAACCCTCACATCAGGAATACATTGCTACCGTTGTGTATTGAATAAATACCATAATCCATAATATTCTATTAGAAAGCAATCTACTCAGGAAAATCAATTAACGTTAAAACGCAGAAAAATTGTGTAGTGCTTAAAAAGGTAAAATAGGTAGATGCATGACGTTATAACAATCCCCGTCATACCATCCCTCTTTTCAAGCAATTTATTATTGATTGACTTTTCATCTGACAAATACACTTTTTGATAAGAATGCTCTTGACATTGCACTTTTGCACAAAATAAATAGCCCCCACCAAAACCTTATAATTATGTCACCTATGCAATATGCATACTCAGGTATGATACAACCCGGTGCATTGAATGTGTTTTTGAGAGTAAAGCCATTTTTGCTCATCCGTCAGATACCGTCATCAAGAAGATAATATATGAGAGAAGCTTAAAAGTAAATCTCGAGGGAGAAATGCATACATTTATCGCAAATCGCCATATCGCCACTTCAATAGAACCCAAGTAAAGTTTCTCGTGCGGTCCTCGCTATCCACACATGCACATTTTTTTGCGCTTAAACGACAGGCTTCTTCTTTCTGCTTCTCTATATTTGACAGTCAACTTGAATCAAAAGATGGAAGTTTCATATCAAGAAAAAAATGCACTGCAGCCAGAAACGTCTTTGTAATGTGGGATAGACAGCAGCAGCACTAGAGAATAAAAGTTAGACAAGATTAAAAGGTAATTTATGTACTCCGTGACATGTGATATCAAGTAAGATCCTTCACCTTCCATTGTGCTCGTCTTGACGTATGTGTGTATATATTTTTTTCTTTTTCTTTAAAAAACTCACGACGAAGATGATGATAATGATGATGAAGGAACTGTACACTTTTTGGAATTTCGTGAAGAAGAAAACGAAGAAGAGTCTTGGTTATCATTTTATTTCTTTGTTGGGAGTTCTGTGGATGTATGTGTTTTATATACATACACAAAAGTTATAAAACATTACAGCGTGATGAATACTTAATTTATTATCGTACAAATTGTTGTGGTTGCATTATGATTATCATTACTACTCCATTGAAAAGCCTATCTGTTGAAGTTGAATGAGCAAAAAGAAAAGACAAAACATAAAAAACAACTGAAGAATAGATGATATGGCTAGTTCACTTGGTCGTTGTTGCTTTTTTTCACGAAATTGTGAGAAATGTGTGTATGCACATAAATAATACTCAGATTTTGTTTATTACGCTGAGGGAAATATCATCATTATTATTACTGACTTCTTCGGTAAAAATTGCACTGAAGATGAAAAAAGCAATAAAGGGAAACATATTTTCAGCATTAGCGTTTTTGACCAACTCTAACAAAAAACCAGATAGGAATGTCATGGTTCATGCGAGCTAGTACATTCCACAAAGATAATAGTGTCTTTAAAACCGCGTGTACTATTCTTTTAACAACTTATGTTATTCTAATCGCTAAAGGTTTTGCTAAAATATACATAAATATCTGTGTATGTACTCAACTTATTGTAGTTATGCTTCCTAGAAAAAACAGCATTGTGTACAAGACAAGAATGACTCGTGCACAAAACCTTTTTTTATTCCACTTTGCTAAAACTAGTACGCATAGCAAGTTGAAAAAAAGTTGAAAAACTTACGAAATAAAAAAAGAATCAATATTTTTCGTGCTGACATATTCTCAAGTATTATTTTTTTCTATTTAAAGACTTAAGTCACAAGAAACATATTTGAAGGTTGCTATCGCAGCCCTTGCTCACGGGCGGCTTGAAGGAACAGGAAAATATAGATGAGTTCGATCACGTTTCGACCATTTTTTCATTCATTTCGTTTTAGGAGTAGTCAATTGAAAGTATTTTGAGAAGAAACAATGCAATGTCAAGTGCCAATGTCAACCTTTTTCCAAAGAAACAATTTCAATTCGTATTCAGCAGATCATTCAAAAATTGACATCATAGTTATCAATCCTAATATTGGTTTTTAGAGTAAATCCTAAGAACAAGAAATCACAAGTGATATAACAGCTAGTAGTGGGGTATAAAAAAGACTTTTAATTTAAAATGATGATAATCTAATTTACTTAGTCTGAAGGAGGTCCTCTGCTTGCATTTTCACGTTCATGAAAATATTTGCCAGTTTTACTAGTCAATTTTCAAAGTCCTGCAGCGTGCCTTGTTAGCCTCTTTGACACACATCACATATTATTGTGCTTTGTATGTGAGTGAGAGAACAAGTGTTTACGGAGACTGAATAAAAGAAGCCTTGTGAAGCCTCATGATTGTCCGTGACCGATCTCTTAAAAAAATTATTCACTAGCTTTGCTGCATTAGTCCTGCTGCCGTTCACTTGCTCATTATTCTATGCAAATCCTGGCATTGTACTAGTATTAGTTATTAGCTACAATTGTTGTACTGTTGATTTTGTTTGACTGTTCAACAATATACACAAAGTATGAAAGTATGTCTTGTTGGAACATGTACCGTCTTATTAAGCCATGTTCATTAACATTTTTCCCCTCTCAAGAGAATTGTCTTGGCGACAGCTGTCATAGTTAGTAGTGCTCTTAGTTATTAAGAATGGTCCCCATCACGGAATTAATTTTAAAGATTAGCGATCTAAAATTATTAAGCTATTCACGCTTTGAGAAGATTCAGTTTCTCTACTTACAACAATCCATGTTGTTTGTGTGCCTGCATGCAAAATGGTGATTTGCCAAATTGAAGAGCTTAACTGTTGCCATGGTGGGGTAGGTAGGGCTGCCTACATAATAATATTATATATTATAGTCGTTGTGATAAAAAGTGTTTTGTCTTTGTCCAAAACAATTATCCCCGTTGCGCATGTATTACATTTTTATAATATTATTTAAAATGGAACAAATAGGCTTGGCTTGGCAGCTTGTTTGTTAATATGGAATATTATTATGGATGAAGCTGGTTAGTTCTGGTCAAAACACAATCTCATGTCAAATCTGTTACTACTACATTGATTTGATGTAGGACCAGTAGCAATGCCAAAGCAATGAATATTTAGTCATCGTCAATGGAGGGGCGACGACTATAATCTTCTCTACAAGACTGTGAGAGAGAAGACCAATCCCTTTTGAAGAGAACATCATCAGCATTTTCTTTGGCATGAAATCAAACTTGACCATGATCCATTCTTAATGATCCTCCAATAAAACTTTAACTACTTAGTTTTGATGTTGCTGAGCTGACCAGCCAATTTTAGCAGAATCATCAGTAATCCATTTAACAGAGGAGAATCCCCTTTCTCTCAATTTCAGGTTATCAGCAAAGGCAATTTGAAAAAAAAAATATTTGCATTTTCCATAGTTTAGCAGGTAATCTTAAAGAAATGGTAAATGCGATGTTATATAAGAGTTAAGTTTCCCCCATCATCATTATTTTTTGTCATGTGAATCGTTTATTTTGACAAAGGTTGCACGACGCACGCCGACATGACAATGCGAATGGCAGTAGTATCAGCAGAGGTTTTGAAAAGTGTTTTAGCCTCTTTACAAAATCCCTGCCTTTTAAAGTAGTGATGGTCTAATCTAATAGTGAGCAGAAGTGGTCGACGGTAGAATTGTTGGTTTTGGTTAGTAACGGAGTAACGTGCATAACACGCAACAATATTGATGCGCCGGTGAATGATGATGACGTTGATGCCAAGTTGGTGGTCATAAAAAGGATAAAAAATGAGCAGATCATTTTTAATTTACCTTGTTTAAAACATACTTTACTGAATTTGCAGTGTTTCTTTTAAAATATAAGCATACCAATTGAATTGAGAAAAGGATGCTCTGACTGAGTCCCTTTCATCAGCTTGAGGTTGCATCACTGCTAAAACTAGCTGCAAAAAATACTCAAAGTAAAAATACATTCGTGTAAAAGCTATATTCACAAATTTCCATGTCTTTGCAGTTTTTACACTACTGTGTTTTATTCATCAGATATGTTTAACGTGACCAACGCTAAGTACCTTTTCGGTGGCTGCTTTTTACTTTCTGGAGATTTTTTTTATTTGACCTAAGAACTTGAAAAATACCTTTGTATGCAATTGTACATGTTCTGTAAATGTTACTGTAGACATTGTTGATTTGTAGAGATGTGAAGTAATGCTTGTTCAACTTTGCGTTGTCATCATTAAAACTTTAATTGCGCCTTCGAGGGAACTACGTTATGTGCCACTAATTTCATACTACTAATTACAGTTCCATGAGCAATAATTTTAACATTGGCAATTTGTAAAGTACTTGCAAATGCTACAGGCTAATATTATTTCATGTAACGTGTAAAAATTCAGGTGATGGACTTTTATGACTCCATGCGAACTTTGCAAAACTCTGTCAGTAGATATGGAGAAATAAGTATCTAGTCATAATAATATCATGATGCATCATCAATTTTCACACTCGTCTCACCCAGTGCCATGCCACTTGCCAATTTTGCAGTTCGCGTATGGAACGTTGAAAAGATCAAATGATCAAAGATCAAATCAACAGGACCAACTCATTCGTTTAAATACTCAAACACATGAGATTTATATCATTAGCAGTAAACTTGTCAATGCCGATAAGCCAGTAAGTTTTAAAAGGAAAATACCTACTCAGAAGTATGCACATTCATGTAAATTTTTATAACTTTTAACATGATTTCGTGCATTTTTGTTCTTTGGAAACAAGAAAGTTTCACAGAAAATTGGTTTGTTGTAAAAGGTGCAAGTAACATGGTACTCATTATCATTATTACCACATAGATTTACATGCATCCTCATACCTGTCCTTGCTCTTGAGCTAATTGCCTTGAGTTAAGTTATGAAGCAGGCTCAAAGAGAATAATGTTATTGTGAGAAGGATTGTAAAGCAAAGATTTTTTGAAGGCAGCGTACAAGCAAAAGCCTCTGACAGGTGCAAATATAATTCTCCAGCAGGAGATCTCGTTCTCAGATAAATGCATACATAATGTATTGCGCGGACATGATACTTACAATACATTATGTATTGTTTTCTGCGTTCATCTCTGCCTCTCCGCTCTCACAATCAGTTTGACTCCTACACCCTCTTGAAATGTGTAACAGGCTGGAAAGATGAGTATGAAAAATGCACATGACGTACATATGATGGGTAGTTTTTCATGTAGTTCTGTGAATAACTAATAATGTGAATGATCTCATCCTCCTCCCCATCATCATCAATGCAAACAGAAACGCTGCTCTCATTTTTATTTATGCTCGCCGAAGGAAACAAAAAATACATTTTCAGAGGATTTCTCATCTCTTTAAAAAGATGCTGGTTTAACGATTACAATGCTTACAATCAATGCTTCTGGACTATCGGCATCCATGCAGATGAGAATAGCTTTACTACATGACATATTTTTACACTTGTTTTGTATGGACGTTTCAATACAGAATGCAAACTGTCAAGAACGGTCTTTTGGCTTACTTATGAATGCAGAGTCATTATTACAAAAAGATCTACAATTGAAGTTGATCCCTTTGTTTAGAAATATACTTGACCTCCAATATTTACTTTAGACAATCTAACATTCCGATAATCCAGCGAAGCACCTATTAGAAAACAAATGTAAACAATCAAATGAAATATGGCAATTGGCAATAAATAATGCTTGAAATGCTTGCTGTGTAAATAGTAGTGCAATGAAAACGAGAGGATTGAAATCCTTTTTGATTCCTTCTTTCATACTTTTATGGTAATACTAAAAACTAATGTGGAGATTACCAGTGCCTCCATCAGCAGCAACAAAACCTATGAGTCATATAATGCAGCTTTTGTGCTGATTAGTAAAAAGTGGAAACAATGCGTGCACTTGCTTAAGCCAATAATGTAGGCACTCAGAAGAGCCAATCTAATACCTGCATAAACAATGCGATATCAGGATTCCGCATTTTCTGGAATTTTTTTTAGGTTTGCTTTATCCATAAAGTAGAGCGAAGAAAAGGAAGAGTTTTTTGTGAGCAAGAAAGATCTGACTTCTATTAACGACAATTGTGCCAGAGGCAAGCAAATGAGTAGGAAGGAACACAGACAAGTCTTAAATTTACTGTACACGCACACTCACACACAAAATGTAAATTAATGAGAATGCGTCTGAGTCAACTGATTGCTGCTCTCTGATTGTTTCTGAGTCAACCTCCAGTTTTTGCTCCTTCTCGTTCATTTCTATTGATCGCATATTATCAGCATTAAATTGAAGAGTTGATGATAAAAAAAGGTCGCTGGTTAAGCAAGTGGATTCTGATAGTAAACATTTGTATGTGGTCTTAAATTCCTTTTCTTTGTTGATTTACTAGTCTTGCTACCTTCCAGTGATCTGCGATTTTGCTTCTGTGCATTTTAACACTTTGCCCCTTTCATTCTCAGACATGCGATCGATTCTACTTTTTAACAAATATTTCTCCCTGTTGTTAGTAGACTTTATGGACTAAAAAAATTTCCCTTTTTTATTCTAAAATTCCGGTTTTTTCATACTATTTTACTGTCTACTTTGCATGTCACATCTGTGCATATTGTACATACACACCTGCTGCATCAGCATCAACAACGATGCAAGTTTCGACATTCCAGCTTGTCCACAAGGTTATATAATAAATACCACCGGCAATGATGATGTGATGATGAGATAGTTTCGTCCAGCAGCTCAAACTAAAAACCAAGTAATATCAACGTATTAAACTGTAAGTCGTTCAGGTTACATGTGCGAATGGTTGATGCAATAAAAGCCAGTATAGTATGCAAATGCATTATTGTAGTATCTAGTCTAACTTGTGAGGAGTTGGGTAGCTTTTTTACTTATAATGATCGTCATTATTATTAAGGTAAATTAATTATGCAAACACATTCCACAGCAAGTTGCTTACTCTCTACTTCTCCAAAACATACTCGCGTATATACAATGTGTCCATACATGTGTCCCTTTCATTTTCATGTAAAAATTTTTGACTTGGTGCAAATGCCAAGGATGTTAAAATGCAAACAAAACTGTCCAAAATCTTGCCGTAAAGTCAACAATCATAACACAAATAAGCGCAACGAAACTGTAAACCAATTAAATGCACTTTGTGCCTGCATAAATAATGAGACGTTTTTAACAACGTTCCTCCTTTTTTACATGATCTTGCATGCTACATATATTGCTGCGACATGTAGTCGGCATTATTACATGGGTGTTTATGTGCACAATGAGCATATTATAACTTTGAAAATACATACATCCTTCTGCCATCATTTATCAGGTTTCCTCGAGTAACTTTAACTTTTTGACTTTTTGCTGTCTTCTTTTGCACTACACACAAGAACGCAAATACGCAACAGTTCCCTCTCTAACCATAGTGCACACAACAACAGGTAAACTCTGCTTTGCGATATAAATGATTGTGTACCTGTTCTTCTGCATCTGCACCCAACCAGTCCAAGGTCTGGCAACAAATAGAAAATAGCGTGATTGTGTGTAAAGATGAAAAGATCATATTATAATACGTAACGTACTACTACTCGTTTACTACATCTATATGCGGTTTACGTTGTGTTGCGCCCGTCATAAAATCAAGTCCCAACAATGCAGAGTGCTATTCGCTGTACTGCAATAATGCTGTGTCTGCTTTGCTGACGAAGATCATTGTAAATACAACCATCATGCATCGGCACTGCTACTATAAGTTAGAAGACATAACATCTTTTTCCATCCCTGCAACATACATAACTCACTATACACACAACTATCATATAACTTAAATGTATGAACAATTGACTCGTTTAGTTATGCGCTAACCGTGGTCCATCGCCCACGCACACAAAACTTTGCTCCTCGATTCCCTTCCTCCTCGTGCGCGTTCTTCTGGTGGTGATTTTAAAGACACTTGTTTTCTTGGTTGCCCGTTTTGGTTTTTCTTTTGTTTTGTTTCGTCCTCTTTTCCCCACAATGTTTTCACCTGCTGGTTAGCAGTAAGCCGTTCATTGTGTGGTTCCTGTTTAATGCCATGCTCTACCATTGCTACTTACTCCTACTTACATAAGAGCAGGAAGCGGCACCTCGAAAACGAAATCTTTATTACCTGTCATATTATCGTTGGTGTTAATTTTCTCTTGAGACAGTTATTTAACAAGTGGAAGTCTACCACTTCAGATTGCGTTGATTCTCTGACACGGCCTCGAGAGAGTAGAAATCCCAGTGACTATTATGGTGAGCGAGAGTTTCTCGCGTAGAAAACATTTTCTGGGAGCAAGAAACCGGGGTGACTTGAGTGTACTGTTCATCATGTCGTGAATTCTAAAATTCTGGAGAAATTCTTTATAAAAACCGAATAAAACTTTTTTTTCCAATTTGGTATTCAATGCAGCCAATATTGATCATTGGAGTTGCTTTGAAAAGATTTCATCAATTTTTTTTTATCCCAACATCATTCTGGTCATTCATCAATTCATCACGGGTTGATTCAGTGGTAGCTACTATTTTCCTTTGAGCGCTCACAACTCAACAGCAACACATTCAACTGTGCTGATTTCGTTCCAGGTTTTTAGTTTGTGCTTTCATGGTTCTATAGTTTACACGCAGCGAGTGCATTTCATTTTCACGATACCCATCTCAGCAGAAGCTACACAATACCTACTATACATCCGGGGAAATTCTTCGAGGAATTGTGCTTAGTGATAGTATTGTTCGATTCGTAAAGGTGCCCTTAAAGTATCTTCGAGTGCATTTTATTAGTATGCACAAGCGTTTTGATTTCGACAAATATTGCTATTATCGGTTTCCAATAAACATTGTAAGTTTTCCCTTTGATTATCCTCTCTTACTCTTATTATCCTGATTCTTACCCACCGCATAGTATAATGCATGCTTCTGAGCTTCTTGCAATTTTAAACCTTCTTTTTACGCTTGTTTGGGTTATAGGTGATGTGAACTTTCATGCAATGTAAAGAAATGAACGAAATCATTAGGAAACGGGCTTTTCAATTCCACTAACGTCAATGCTCTGTAGATTGCCATTGCATAGAAATCCATTTAGTGGTTTAATTCTCATCATTGTTTGATTGTCCAAATTCCACAATACAAAGCTAAAATTACGCGCACATGAAAATGAATCAAATTATGATGAGTGAATGAACTTTTTAGCTGGAAATCGTAAGACTATATAAATAGTAATAAGGAAATTTTGTGTGGGTCTTTCCATCATCAAAAGACCACTGAAGCTCGTTACAACGGCTTCAAATCTACAACATTAAACGTTGCAATCGCAAGAGCACGAAGTTAATAGTTAATAGGTAAATATTTTGCAACATGCTTTAACTCATTTATGGAATGCGTAAACAGCAAGTAACCGAAATTCACACCTCGCAATGCTGTTAAATGTTTTTGACGCTTCTGCTGCTCCCTTACATGAGCTAATTCAACAAGGTAAACATTTTAAAACATGAATGTTTACAAGTTCGAAAATTTTCATCATCATTGTCATCGTCATAGCAACAATTAGCACGCTTAGCACATACATGTAATTACACATTTTACTCTGACAATAATTATCATATACCGCTCCTTATTATTATGATGATCATGGCAGGCAGGAAATTCCCTTTAGTGTCATCCTCATTATTCATCATTCATTGTTGTTGCGAATGGCAAACATGCACTCGTTTTAGAGTAGAGTACACACAGAGTAGCAAGAGACTATGTCCATATTGACGAGTGCACAGTGCACGACTGAATGCCGTTTCTAAGGCTCGTGAGCTTTTTTGTATGAAACCATTGATATTGAAGTTTTTAAGGTTTTTTTGCATTATGGAAATGGCACATGAAACTGTGGAATATATTAAGAAATAATTATGCTTATCACGAATGATTCATCACTCGCTTGTTAATCACTCTCGTTTTTTTTTCAATTATATTTTTTTGTTTATGGCATACATCATTATTGCAACGCAACAACAATGACTCGTATTAGTTAACAGACATGAAGATGAGCGGATTAGAAGCATTTATCAGGAACTCAATCTGTTTCGAATCAAACGTAAACATTACTATTAGGTAGGTATTTTGCTGTTGTGTGCCAATATTTTTTTCTTTTGCTCTTATCTGATCACTATTAGGAGAAATAGTATTGTTTGTTTATCTCAACAAAACTACCATAATAAGATGTTTTAAAACTAGAGTTAACTAAAGACAATAGCGTTTGAAAATAAAACAAACACGTTAATTGGGAAGAGATAAGCAATGTGTTGTGTAATCGATTGCTTCTTGGGCCATCAATCAATCCGTAAATATATGGCTTATTATTATGCATCGGGGCAAAATTAGATTTGAATTTATTTATGGACTATATCTCTAGCTCTCTGTAGCAATACATTATTCTGTACGACAGGCCCTAATTCCCCGCTGTCCGCTGAAGAAAACGGTTTTTGTATACAGTTTATTGAGTCGAATCCTTTATGCATTTTTAAAATGAAAATTCCTTTTGGGTAGAGGTACCACCACACTTTAACCTAACCTCATTTCTTGCAATCAATTGCATTAGTCAGGAATGTGGACTTTGTAGACGTAGTAACTTTATCAGTAAAATTTGCAGAGAGTTTTGCTGCTATAAATTATGTGTGTACATTCCCGTATAGTTTTTTTTCACAATTTAGCATAAATAGACATAAATATAGATCTATTGTATCAAGAGCATCCACCGCCGCACCAACATAGGTATGTAATATGTGTTGTTGTTTGTGGTACAAAATAGAAACATCCAGTTATCTAGAAATCCTCAAATCCTTCACCGTTTCTCTGCACAAAGCTATGTCCACGCTTCAGTAATTCACTATTAGTCTGGGTAAACCACAATAAAAACAAAAAACGAGATATATTTGAAATGAAACAGTAATACATTCATTTTATATACGTTTTAAAGACTATAAATAAAGTTCATCAAGTTGTTGTTTATAGTATCTCTTTTGGTCGAAAAAGCGCAGCAATCATGATGATTTTTTAAAAAACCACACGTAGCATTTCTTTCCCTTCAGCAGAATTCGATATAAAAATAATAATATAGACTTACGGTACGGTACATACATTGTAGATTACAGAAACAAAATGCAAGCCCATTAACTTAGTAACCATCATGCATTTTTTTGGCGTTTTATGCGTTGATAAACATAGAGCATGCGAGTGACTGACTCCCATCTCTCATCCTTCTCTCTGTGCACTGCACTTTGGCTTCGCGTCGAGCCGTTGAAAAAGAGGCAATTTTATTTGACTGATTCAGAACATTGCTGTACGGTTATAGTTGCATCATCATCATCCTATCATAATCACCTCCTAAAGCGTTTAAAAGGGCAGAAAGACACGCTCTGAGCGGCTAACTGATTAATAAAAATGCAGAGTTATTTTGTAAACAATTTTAAAAAACCTCTCATCATGAGATGCAATAATAATAACGGATTAACCGACCGATCTGTGGTCTTGGTCTTGTTGTAATCATGTTATACGGCAGCTTCAGTAACATCCTATTATAAACGCCGCTAGTGCTGATGAGTACTAACCAGGCTGCCTAAAATGTTACTGGTTGCTACTTGACAACATCAAGAGAAACAATAAAACGAGGTTAGTCGACGGATTCAGAAGAACTTCAGTAGAGTTCTGCATTGGATTTTGCATGTGATTACACTCAAAATCAGCTAATCTGTATGCATGGATCGAATCCAGATTTAAGAGAAGCGATCATTTTTCGTCGATAAAACAGAACAAGTAACGTGTGTGCATATCCATACGTCCGTGTCCACTCTTCTTTCTCTCTGGTAGTAGTCTCCGACAAGAGATATAAATTGATGTTCGACCGACCGACCTGATTCTACTCCATTTTTTTTCACCTGACGGGCAAATGCCTACACACATCTTCTCTTAACCAGATTGATGGACAGAGTGAGTGAAAGAGAGAAGACCGATCTTTCTTTGTCACATGCCATTTAAATACCATTTATCAAAAACACATTTTCTTCCGGTCACGGTAGCAGTATATGAATCTCAATTGTATTATTGGTTGTCTGGAGTATATTATGCAAAATATTCTGAATCTGTATGTTGAAACGGAAATGCACGCAATTCATTTTGATGTTTCAAATCGTATTTTCTTCTAACTCGTTCTTATCTCCGTTTCTTGTTGCTCTAATAAAGGCTATTATCCAAATAAGCAAAAAAGTCTGTTTACGACGGTCATGCTGATGATGACACTGGTGAAGATGAATATGATGAAAATAATGATTGCGTTGCACTTTAAAACACTACTGCCACCACCACCTCAAGAGCGCCATACTACAATCACGGTGTGGATTTGCACCCGAGTGTGGGCGTTCAAATAGGAGACGAAGAGGAAAAATCTTCTTTAAAAGAAAAATAAAAGGCAGGGGTCATCGACGCTCTCTCTCTCTCTGATTCTGTCTCTCTGTCTCTCTTCCTCTCTTTCATGCAACTTTTTAGGATTGACCGCGTGTTACAGCACTTTTGTTATTATTACATGTGCATAACAATCACAAGGCTTTTATTCGATTGTTATGCAAGTGTGTAACAGCACCATTCCCATGTACAATGTATTATGTTCATATTACATCACCATCCATATATACATACCTAAACGAAAAAAACATGTGCGTAAAATTGTAATGTACATGTTGGTTGGTGGTGCTTTTTAACTGATTGTTGGTCGTCACCATCGGTCTCCTGCTGTGATATCAAAATCGAATCGTAACAGCAGCAGCGCAGTAGTTGGTGGTGCTGAACCGGTAGTACTGGCGAAAAATTACATTAATGATGAAATGTTATTATGTTTGTATGACTGCATGCGTAAATAAAATATATTTATTTCACTCCCTTCACCATCATCCCTTACCATCAGACTACAGTTCAATGGATATTTGTATTTATTATTAGCATTCATTTGTGAAACTAGGTTGTAGGTAAAGTTACACATTTTCAAATACATAAATCATGGCATGGGCTTAGTAAATATCGTCAGAGTGTGATATTTATTATGTGATGGATGCAGGACACATTTGCATTTTTTAACGTTTGATTGTGTAGTAAGGAGATACTTAAAGAGATACATAGATGAGAGGTGGGTATGAATGCTTACAAAAAACGTGCGTTTCAGTTTAGTTGGACAAACGAAAACAAAAAAAAGTCTACTTGGCAGGTTACAACTACGATGAACTCTGTGTAACAAGTTGTAAGAACGATGCAGCAAGAAAAAGGGTTAAGTTAAAAAAGAGATGCAAATAAAAGATGGAGAGAGAACTTCCCTATTTGACTTCGCCTCCTTTTGAGACCAACTCACATGCCATTCTTATTATTGTTATTATTTTGTAATGGATTTAATACAGATTCGATGTCATCGTCTAAATTAAATGTTCTGACATGAAATGTAGCAAACGAAAATGGAATGATGCAAAGTGGCGTTTTGTATTCCATTTCTCTAACAGCATCTCTCTCAGCTGCACGGACGCGTTTATTTCATATTAATCGACTAAATAGTGCAGTAAAAATTTCTTTTGATGAACTTCCGTCGGTCACTGGCTTCCTCTTTCAAACCGCCTAAATTTACTCGTTTTTGGGAAGGAATCAACAAGTTCCTAATTTTGTCCTGAATCAAGAAATGTAGGTGTGATGATACATTATGTGATACCTACTTACTACCTACTCATGCTTCAGTTTTTTATTACTGCTTTTTGGAAGACGATCTTCCCGTATGTGTTAAATTACCTGTTCTGTGTCGGAATATCTCAAGTTACAATGATGCCTATATACAGGGTTGATGCCCGAGTTATAAATTGCAAAGATAAAAGCGATGTGCACTCTAAAGTCTTTGTAAAGTATTTCTCAATGGCATTACTAATTTTAATCATATTAACAATAGTTCACAATGCTGCATTTGGGAATTTTGGCTGCTACAAGTATTGATGTTAGGTTTACGAGCAGGTATACACCATCACTCAGCATTTCACCTAAAGTTTCTCATTGAAAGTGAAAGATTTTATGAAGAGGAAAGCTCATTAAGAGTTGATCTCTGGCAGTCACTACTGCACTGCAGCTTACAATTAAACGAATGAAAAGGGATCGCGGCTATAATGACGCTTTATACTCCGTGTGAGAGCTGCTGTCAAGAGAGAATACTGCATTGAAGCTGTGTGTATGCGTCAGTCATGTCATTGCAATCGATCATCCTTTCAAATCCTTAATGTTAAATACCCTCTGATTAAAAGTTACTTTGAATGCTACTGCTTTGCTTTTTGCTTGTAAATACATACATATATCTTACATCACCTACAAGAAACAATTATGTTTTTATTAGTATTGATTTATTATCATTTTGTGAAATTCCTTTTAACATTACAGAGAAAGATTAACAAGCAGCTTTGCTGGGAAGTTTTAACACTTAACGATGCAACAACAACAACAACTAACATTTTCATAGATGAGGACAGCAGCAGCAACTATTAATTCATTTCATTGGGCTGATTATGGTGTTGTTGATGACAAAAATACAAGGACTCACTGTTTCACAGAAGAACACTACCACTTCATCAATCGATCATCACTTTTATGGATCCATTGAAAACTTGTGACATAAGTTGAGAACATCAGCAATGTACAACCTATACTCATCCATTAAAATAGATTGACTTGCGTCTTTAAGTGAAAATGACAAAGTCAATCCATTCTGCATAGCTTCTACTGACTGACCTTTCGTAATTCCATCGATGTTCACCATGATTTGGATGTGTGTTAAAAACATTTATTTATGAGAACTGAGAACTTTGATTGAACCAAAATCGATCTGCAGACAAAATGTAACGCAAACGCAAAACTAATATACATCGCTATTCATTTCTTCCCAACAAGAGTGTCTTCTTTCCCCATTCCACTTGTCTATGAATTATCCAGTTCCGACATCTCTATTCTCCGCATCAAATAGAAAATGTAGCTTGAAGGAGCCGGAAGTAGATGTGTAATGAAGCAGCGGTAGCCAGGCTTGCCGTGGCTAGGGAGTAAATTTAGCTCAACCAACCTATATGGACAGTACTTGTTTTCTTAGTAAACAATTGAGTTATGCAATAAAAATCGTGAAAAATCACAGATTTAAAGAGAACTGTTGTGTGTGCAAAATAAATATAGCTGAAACAGCTATTCATGAATGACACTTAGGAAAGACTGAGAAAGTATTTAGTAAGCGGGAAATCATGGTGGTTATCACGATTTCATATCCTCACCAGCCACGTTTCAACTACTCCCCATTGACCCCGTCCACGTCCGTTAGTCCAACTCTCACGGACTCTGGATCTGAACAGTTACCTTCTTTGTTACAGGTGTCGTCCGATGGAGATACTGTGGCGGCTACCAAACAAGGTAAGATTTAATCAATATTTCACAATTGATTTTAAAAAGAATTATTATCACCTTTCTGCTAAAGTGCAGAGTGCATGCATAATAAATTATGAATAAAAAAACTAGTTAACAGGCGCACAGCTTCATTTTCCTGTAGAAAGTTATACGAGATAGATTTACGCGCGGTGAATCAACATAAATCATAGAAATTTATCGTTTCTTCTTGATCAGTCTCTTGACTCATCCTATTTCTTGTGATTTGCAGAAAAAAATGAATGAGCATATCTCATTAGCAGTAATGAGTCGCAAAAGAGGCTCTGTCTTGAAACCTATCTACGACTAAACTTGGAGAACTTTAAAAAAGGAGAAGTCAGTTATAATTGTTATGCAATAAGTATAGACAAAGACAACTAACATAGCAGCGAAGGCAAATATTACGTTTCTTTTTTTTATTGACACTATAAATTGCAACTGTCTACTGTGGAATACTGCTAGTGCTAATCATATCATCATGCCAGGTCACATCGCCTCAGTGCAATGTAATGTGCATGTGTAGTCTCTTTTGGGTTACTATGAAATCTACCTCTCATTCTTGGTATTTATTGTTGGAGTGCTTACAAAATAGGTATTAGTTATATTCACAAAGGCAAACCACAATGCGCCTGATTTCCATCACATTCTCTGCTCAGAGACGTAATAAATTATTTAATCTCAAAGACTGCTAATTGCAAATGCTTGCAAAGAGCTTTCAGCATATTTCTCTCACTACACATAGCAAGCTCTTCTTTCGTTGTGCATGTCTAGCTACTAGGTGCAAAAATTTTATGATATGAACTTCGACTTTTATTTTACCAACGACATTACAATTTTAGTTTCATTGTCAAAAAATATTTTTGGTATTCATATCTGTTCCAATATGTATGTATACTTATTTGACATATTATTATACATTCGAAATTTGTACCTGCATCTTAAATTAACATTATTAATTCTCTTCTATGCTTATGCATTACACTGATTGGGTGTATCAATTCGATCGATATCGCTAATCAATAGGTACGAAATCTCTAGATACCATCTTTGGATTATAATATAATGATTACATTTGATTACTAGTTGTATTTATATGAACACGTCATAATTTTTGTATTTATTACTACAAATCGATATCAGCTGCCAAGTAACATGAGCATTGTGCGGTATAAAACTAACATTTTAAATGTTTCCTAATTATAGCGTTAAACATACAAACTAGCATAAAAACACAGCCTGTACACATATATCTTCTGGTAATGACTCGGACGTGTAATTTTATTTTAAGATATTTTATGCCGAATATTCTTTAAGGCCTTTAAAGTACATTTGGCATCCCCAAAACGTGATCTTGAGTCTTGACACTAGATACCTAGTTATTATTAAATGCTCAATCATTTTGGATAGTAGCATACTGATCTACCTACCTAATGTAATGTAATGCGGAACTATCAAGTTAATTCTTCAGCGTTTATATCTTTATTTGCCTACATTGCATGAAATATATAGTCGCCCTTCTTTGAGGGTATATATAGCAGCAGTGTTGCATGCAAGTGGTGCTTTCATACAAACCATAATATTTTTTGCTAATTTTAAGGTGAACATAACGACTGTTGGATCGATCAGATAGCAAATTTCAAAATCATTTTTATAAATAAATAGAGAGATGTAGAAGATTGTACATGAGATATGGCAGATTACAACAGCCTGCATCATCTCTGGCCTCTAGTAGTCTGCAGGCAGAAAGTCCAACAAAACCGTGATCATCGAGTTATATTATAGCTTATAATAGAGATCTTTATAATGGTCAATATTAAAGAATGCGGTAGATGTATACATATATTGAAACATGTATTCTTACTAACAATACAAAGCGATATAATAAAACGCCATAAACAGTTTGATGATTTGCCTTTTCCTAGCCAATTTCATACATTTCTTGTTCTAAAGTCGAATAGATTGGAATTGTCTTTGTAACGTGAGAATAGTTTTACTTTTATGTCAAGTGCAAGTAAGTGGTGTATCAACTGATTCAGTGACAGCGACTGTAATCGTCTAATCATTTTACAATGCTGCCTACTACGCATGCATTTCCAATTAGAGTTTTCATCTCGTCACGTAAATGAAAAACGAAACTGTTTTTACAATTATGCGATGTCATAGTAGCACTGCTTTGTTCTACAACTATATATATTTTTATCACTCCTAATCTTAATTGCTATACCGCAATGCTTAGTGTGCATTTTTTGAATTAGATCTACTTCTAATGAGACTGCGTGCGTGTGGGTTAGTTGAGCGAATGAAGTGATATGATGCAAAGATTTAATGGCCGTGCACTTGACTCTTTTTTCCCAAGTCATGTTAAATGGAAAGGGAAATCAGGAATAATATCCTTTGATGATGAGACGACAAGAACGCAAACAGATTTAAGACACTATTTACACAATCCAAGTAAAATCTTGGGGGTCGTAGCGGCCAAGCTATGATATTGTGTATCGCATTGTCAAAATTAATGCACACCTCCTATTTTTTGCAGGAGATGTGAAATAGAGAAATCTGTCAAGTTGAGCGGTTTAACGACGAGAGTTTCACATTTTAATCCTATGTACTCATGTGCTAATAATTTATAAGCTATAAATTCCATATAAAATGGAAGTGTCACAGGCACTTGCGTGTACAATGCTAAATGTTTTAGGAAGAGCAAAAAAATCCCACAAATTAGAAAAATAGAGGATGCTTAAAATTTAACACCATATATTCGTAGTTTCACAACAGTAAATTTACTTCGCCGGTAATGATCTTTCAAACTCTAGGTTATACCTTCATAGTGACGTATAGTATGGCATCAAAAACAAATGTATGAGTACAGATATTTATTGGGATCAGTTTGTTTACAGTTGAAGGAAATCAATATTTGTCGACCATATCGTTCCATTCTATTTTGTCGCCGTATGCATATGTCATGGCTCATAAAAACAAGAACACTTTTCTCTTTCAATCTTAATCAAAGTTTTGCATTTATATTAAAGCATATCATTCCCAAGGATACAAACTTCTGCACACATTGTATAAGGTACACCTGCTAACAAGATTGCAACGTCAATGATTTATTATGAGGAAAAAAGGGACTACTTAGATAACTGCAGTGGAAAAGGATAGTGTAAACAAGCAATAATTAATTAATGACACTCTCGTGAGATAGCACTTTCTGAGAAACATTGATTGAATGATTCTTTGAGGATACGCTTTAAAAAGGATTGCAAGCTATCTAGTCCCAAACTGCATCCACTGTTTCAAGTTCACGTACATCCTATTTGAAACAAGTCACCTCTTTCTTTATCATAATAATTGACAATTGACTTATAGCTTCACGGAGTGCGTGATAGTGGTGATGAATAGTTTGCAGAAACTGACATGCGTTGGATGTGCGATGTACGGAATCAAACATTTGGATAGCGCAGTAGGCATGCATTTTGAGGAAGTGAGTTTCATTTATTATCAATTCTATGAATGCTTTGAAATTCAGAGTAATGTAAATTCTTGCAGTACCTGATGAATAAAAGTGAGTAAAATTATTCGAATTAAGGGATTAAAAATAACTCTATTGACTTGTTCAAAACAAAGCTACGGTACTTGAGTCTTCATCAAAAGCATAAAACATTACACAATTTACAATAGCCCTAAACTCAATTATTTGAAATAATTCAATAGAATCAGTCAACTGATGTTTCGTATTTGCAGTATCACTGTTAATGAAGTAATTTTTAACATTTCCGCCCTAAACTATTGAACTTATTACCTCTCTAATATAAAAAACGCATACACCAGGACTTTACCAGATGCACAAATAAAGAACAGTAACAAATTATTGAATGAAATGTTTTTATGCGCACTTAACGGCACCTTTTAACACCTTTACTCTGCGTTCAATTTTCTTGTACGATCTTTAAAAAAGCAATAATCACAATGTTATTATAGTAGAGCAGGGACGTAATTATGCAACAGTTACGGCTTCAGATATACAGTAGTATTTATAGAACCATGAATCAAATAATAGACAAACAACAACATCAACAATTGTTTGAAAGGAATTCAAGAAGAAGATCAGAGTGGCAAGGAATTGTGTTCCTTTACCTCCCAGAGTCGTTGTTTCATTAACGGTCGCAGTTCCAAAGTCGGTATTTTCTTGTAGTAGCTTAGCGGGACTTTACAAATTTCAAGAAATCGAGATTTAATTCATGTTTTTACTATCAGCAATGATAACTCTAGTTGTTTCAATTCACACCTGTTATCACTTAATTATCATGATTTTGTTTGTGAATTTGTGGTACTAGCAATCAAAGAAATGAAGTACCTAGTTCACAAATATGTACAGTTACAAAAATACTCACAAACGCGGGCAGAGAGGCAAAATTTGCACCCTGCTATTAGGTATGCACCTATGAACAATATATGTTGTAGGTTTAGTGGGAGTATAATGATGGCGTGAATAAATTGAATGCAAGAACATAACACTCAATATACTAACTGCATCGTTTACTAAATAGGTACCATTCATTTTATAGACTCACCGACGTATAGTTGCAAGAAGGAAGTCAAAAGTCAAGAGTTTGTGTGCATGGAAGGAAACGCGGAAATGCATGACGCGTGTTAGACTGGTCAGTGTTATAATAATTCAAGGTAATTATATGAAAACCACCCACAACAGTACGGTGACGTGAACCCAGCCACGGCGCCGTAGTTTTTTACTAGTTTCACTTGAGTGAGACTAGAGAAAAACAGAGCTGATCCAGGTTAATAGCATTCGTCTTTTTTCAAACTTGTTGAATTTCATTATTAAACCATTTTTTCAGCCTTGTTGAACGTAAACACGCCACTAAATTTTGCAGTCGTACACAATATAATGCTAAAGAAAGGTTAACGTAATAAATAATAGACCAGACATTCTGCTGTCAAATATATATAGCTACAGGCTTGTGTGTGCATGTGCAGCAGAAAACAATCGTGTGAAACCAGCTAGATTTTATTTGCAATTCTTTGAAAATGTGCAAATGCGCTTGTCTGATTATAATGCATGCAACACAAAATCGTTTTTTAGTTGCAGCAAACATCACAAGTTTATTGCAAATTTATGAGAAGGTGAGGAGAAGCGATTCCCGATTATTTTTCATAATCTGCAATTGACTGCACAGCTCAGTTGCTACAATTTATTAAAAGTCAGTTATTCGGTCAGCAGTGGCTGAAAGATCAAAAGATTCTTGAGTGGGAGTGTGAACAAAGCGCGCCCATATAGTATTATATTATGTAGTTACGATTACGGTAGTGGCTATTCATAGCATTCTATTAGGAGAGATAATTTTGCAGACTGCCGGTTTGCTGCCGGTCTGTGAGCAAAAGCGTGTCTGCCTGCATGCTACATGGTCCCATTGAACTTTTGATGTAGTTTGCGGAATACTATATATTTAGGTTCAAACATTTTTGATAAATATGCAGGTATAATGATATTCATACATAGGAAAGTCAACGTGATAGGTAATATGGTGGAATTTTGAAAGATGAATGATGCATTGACATTTTCGTGCTGCACTTTTTAAATCAATTAAACCATAATTTAAGTGCAACGGGTATGGGTTAATTAAACTTGTCACTTGATTTTTAGTAGATCAGTAGCTGTAGGTAGTTTGCTTATGTTTTGTTCGAAATAATTGTATGTATGTGTATCCCTCGTTTTTCTGTCTCCTGCGAACCTGATCTTTTACTGAAGTTGATTTTTTTAGTTCATTCGCAATTTGTACTTCATAAAATACGACAATAATTTGTAATTAATGAGGCAGCTATACATGACATGACACAAGCTTTATGGTCTAGTTAATTGTTGGAATGCGCGACACAAAAATTTGCTGTGTGCTTAAATGAAGTAAGTTTTTCGTAGCTTCTGGTATTTTGGCTCACTATTCGGATTACATCATCATGAGTCCTACTTGCAATTTTATTGCACTTCAGTTTACTCAAAGGCATTTTACTTGCATTTTTGCTACCTCTTGTATAGCGACAAAACAGGACAAATTTTAACTCACAGCTAATTAAGCGCTTTTGTGGCCTCTTACCTCTTACTTTTTTTGTGAAGATATTGGTTACCACAGAATAAAAAATGTGCTTGTTAGACAATAATATTAAACAATATTGGTGTTTATTTTATCATTATTAATTTGACAAAGTGTTGCCTAATTATCATTAAAGCACAAATCGTAAAAGAATTTTGCAATAACGAGAATACAACCAAAATTTGGAATTTTGGCACCTATCCATCTCCATTTGAAACGTGACTAGAAATAGTACACATATTCGTAAGGTGGTATAGGCAACGTTGTTAGAAGGCATTATGATCAAATTGTAAAAAATACATACCCCCTTTTTTGTTCAAAATGGTCCATCCCCTTGGAAACCATTAGTCAAGTTTCAAATATTTCAATTGGTAAAACAATAATATGTCACAACACACACACAATTTTGTTTCTAGTTAACTAACGCTTTTGCAAACTAACGGAGCACGTGTACTACTGAATAATTTAAATGTAGGTACAAATAGTGCAAATTGCTAAATTTGCTCATGTAAGCATGCTCCTACAAGAGTTAACCCTGAATTTTTGCAATTTTTCTAAGCTGTCTCGTTACTAGAAAACAAAAATAGTTTTGATTACAAAAATGGACGTTTATAAACATCAACCACAAGACATGAAAAAAATGAGCATGCTTGAAAAATTTTAGTGTCAAAAGCAAGGTTCCTTTCCTGATATTTTTTCTCATGATATTAACCCTCGTCTTTGGACTATAATGCGTGAACACAGCGTCAACATTTCAGAACTATCTAGCTAGGGAACATGTTTACCTCCCATTATTCAGCTCATTTGATAAAGTAAGTGGAACTAACATAGCATTTTTGAGACGATGAGTGAATGCAATGCAAACACATTTTTATTTTAAAGATACATTTATTTATGAAGGTGATGGTCATGGTATGATGTTGCTAATGTGATGTCTGTTATCCCTTTTATTTGTGTAAATAGTGTAAATGTGTGTGAAACCGGTGTGAAATGAGTTGTGAAAAATTCTGGTAGACAAGCAATAAAAAGCTTTGCACGTATAGCATTCGTCTTTATTCAATGCACTTGTACGGTATTAGTTCATATAAAGGAGTTTTTTATGTCTTCGTTGGGTACTCTCTGGCTCTTGGTATCAACGAGAACAAAGATGTGATACTGATGTACACATGAAATATTTGCGGAAATGAAACACAAAAGAAATAGTTTGAAGTTATTTCCGGTTTACGAAGATCAAAAGTATGCACATATCAGATACTAAAAAAACATGTCATATTCCATTTTGCCTATTGTCACCCAATTCTACCTGCCGGTAAACCTCAGGAAGCATTTTGACTGCAAAATGTCAAATCGAATTCATGCTCCTTTTCATCCAAGATTGTTTCGTAGATTTCGAGCATTTGGGTTATGCCACTTTTTGGAGGTTTTGTTGGCCAAGATTCGTTTAAAATAGGCGATGAAACCGTAATTAGTACAATAGGACCATTATTGAACTAATTCACGTATGCATCCTGTGATTTTCCATTGCACACGCGTCGCTGGTTATGTGTGATCAGTGCTCATTATCTAATCACGTAGCAAAAAGCAAAGTTTGACGATAATTGACTAGATGCATATGTACATGTTATACGCATTGGTTTCATTTTTTATCTTACCGAATCAGAGCAGAATTAGTTTTCGTTGCAGGTGAATTACGTGTTCTTCTTTGTGAGTATACGA